>CAMXCT020006837.1:0-141242 GCA_947184155.2 Cladocopium goreaui | reverse complement strand
TTCCTCCTTCCTCCTTCTTCCTTCTTCCTTCTTCCTTCTTCCTTCTTCCTTCTTCCTTCTTCCTTCTTCCTTCTTCCTTCTTCCTTCTTCCTTCTTCCTTCTTCCTATTGATTCAAGTGGTTTGGATAGATCAAAATCTAATCTGTGAGTTTCCATATTTATCATATTATGATTGGGCGGGTTACGATACGAAAGCTAATTATGTAACTGTGTTTTTATTTGTTCTTATCATTAATACTTTGGTTATTACTATTGTTATTGATTATCCTTGGTATTACAAAATATTGGTTTGGATAGATTAAATGTGTCTAACTATCTATATACTTAAAACAAATCAACCCCGAAAACAAAATAGATATGAAATAGAGCAACCCTTATATGAGGATATGATGGGCAATAATGATAAAGTATAATGGTCTGCATAAACTAAAATAATTCACTCACCAAAAACTTAGCGCCTTCTTCCAAATACTTAGACAATCCAATCAATTGTAGGAGTGGGTTCACACCGATGGGAGCCGATCTGACCCAACTGGGACCAGCTACACATCATTGGCTGTATTTCCTAAGTTTCCCTAGATATACCTGATTCCTTGGGATAGTCTAATATTCACAGATTTATCCAATTCATGGATTTGAAGATGTCCACCAAAAACAATGTTTCTACTCTCTGGTAATTTGTTACATAGCTATTGAAACCATGGCCCAGTCGAAATAGTGGATTTTCCCATTAATAGCATGGTGGATCTTTCCATAGTTTCTTCTATGTTTACCAGGCCGGGTATCAAACCAACGTTCTGCTGTCATCCTGTGGATTCCTAAGCCACAACTGGTTCCCCAATTTCTCTCATTTTTTCTCAACATTGTCCCACTGGAACTGGCTGTTTTGGTGTATACTACATGTTCAGGCACACCCATGCATAGTCATGGACCCAGTTGATGAAGCAACACGACTGGCACAACTGGCGCCAAGCTGCATCTCTGCTGCTACTGTCACCAGCGCAAAAGAACTGAAGCGTTGACACCTGGCGACCGTTCTACAGTAATTCTTCCTCCACTTGACATGTTGAGTTAGCTGGATAGACATCATCCCATCAAACGATTTCACTCAAAAAACACCTGCCGTCGCCGTGTGGTTTTCCGGGGGGTTTTGGAGGATGATCATCCGATCTCCTCACAACTCCCCAAACCAAACCTAGTGGGTTGGCATGATTTGGATTTGCTCATGCGGGGGGTTCTTTTGAAAAGGGGTTAACATCGGAAAGGATTAAAAAAAACTGAACATGAACTCTGGAATTTCAAGTGTTTAACATCCTTTTACACACTCATAATATGGTGCTTCCCCATTTGATATGAAATTCTGACACTGAAGATGGATTTAGCGAAAATAAATCTGAGTCTAGCCGACAAATATATGCGTAAGCTTACGTTGGATGCATTTAACAAAAACAAGATTTCAGGGAGGTGTCCCCGAAATCTTCGGTTTGAACTACCAAGATGTGGGGCGCAGCGGGAGATAACTGGGATGGTTGCGAAGCCTCACGACGCTGGGGACACCGAGTTTCGAAGCAAACCCGAAAAGTTGGCCCTGGAAAATCTGTGCTTTAGTGGTGTGGCATTATTCGGAACTTCCAGGCATCATGCGTTAATCAAACGCAGCTTTTTCATAAGCCCTGTCTCTCTGGTCGAAGCACATGCTCTTGTCAATTGCGCAGATTATTGAGCAGGAATTTCCGTGATGTTCATCAAATTCAATCTTTGAAAGGAACAGGAATCGTTGGAAGAAGCTCAAGTTCTTGAAGAAAGATTGGTTTGTAAACTGCGCACCATGTCTACGACGCAAAAACGAAGTCTGAAAAACATGTTCCCTCCAAACCTCGGGTTCGCCCACACTTATCACCGGAGGATGAATGAAAACACTGGCTATACGGAGTGATTTTGACTTCAAGTGTTCGGGTTTTAATTTAGGGTTTAGGGTTTTAGGGTTTTGGGGTTTGTTGTTTTGGAAAGTAAAAACAAATGAACCCTACGCTGGGATTTGAGCATGTCAAAGGATATGCGGGATTCGCCGCGGGCAAACCTAGGGTTTGCAGCGAACATGTTCAATCTGCGACCACAACACCTAAAGTAAACTCCGCAGCGATTCCTATGGTTTTAGCCTTAGCCACCGTCTGTTTTTAAAGCTGACCTGTGCCCATGACTCTATGCTCTTTGTCGCATATCAGAAAGCCCCTACTGGAACGACCACGCCGGTTGTAGAAGACTTGTGATGCACAGATACCTGGCTGCTACTTGTGCTTTGATTTGGTTGCTCTTGTTCAAAGTTTAGTCACACAGGGCTGATTTATCAAAAAGAAGCTTCATAGAGAAACTCCAGGCCTTGAAAGGAGAGAAATCAAAAGAGGAGTAAAAAAGAGTAGAGGAGGGGAGAGAAGAGTAGAGAAGAGTAGACTAGAAGAGGAATAGTAGAGTAGAGAAGGATAGAGGAGAGCAGGGCAGAGAATCTTAACATATCTTAACCATGGTTCCAAATTTAGGGACAGCCTATCTTCATCCACTTTGGGGCATCAAAGCTTTGGCCCATCTCAGGCCTACTCCCTGGTCCACAGAAAGCCACTTGCGCTGCACTGGCAGAGCGCACTGGACAGACCTTGGGGCAGCTGAATCCCATTAGTTTTAAGATCTTCAAACTTGGGTTCAATGCTTTTCTCAGTATTTTGGCAGGTTTCGCCGATGGTTTACCTGTCCTCAAAGTAGAAACCAAAAAAACTGGAAATCAATGCCAAAAAAAAGATGGACAAATCTGATTTTGTGTGGCACCATCATCTTCCTGTCGATTTCTTGGGACTGTTTTTTCAAAATCGTATCCCAGTCGAGTTCGTCACAGGGCCCCAGCACACCATAGGAAGGGAACCAGCGCCAGAAACAGCTCCAACACGGCTCGAGCCACTGGAAGTTGCCTCAATGGTGGTGGATCCCAGTAGTCGACCGGCTGCAGAAGCCGAACAAAAAAAAATACCCTCTGGTTATGTCAAAATAGCTATTGAAAATGGCCATTAATAGTGGATTTTCCCATTAAAAATGGTTATTTTCAATAGCTATGTTAAATTACCAGAGGGTATATCCCATGAGTAACTGAGTAACTCACCATTGTTTAAATCAATATACTAATTTATCTGTGCAGTGTATCCCATGGTTTTTTCTCTAGGACTAACAATGATTGATAATGGTGCTCAATATGCAGTGCTTACTAGACCTAATTACGGGTTTTCAAGTGGGATATAAGACCATAGTACTACTGGGGTAGTGATGGCTGCTAAGTAGTGGTAGTACCCATTCAATGAAATTCAGGCTCCAGAAAACCCATGTCTTTTTGCATCAAAGGTCGAGGTTTCCCGAAACAATGTCCCGACAATCCGCCGGAAACCATATCTTCTTTTTATTGCTTCCGGGTTCCAAGATTGGATACAACATCATAGAAATACTAATTGGTGGTATACCTACCCCCCTGAAAAATATGAAAGTCAAATTGGATCATCATCCCAACTATTGGGGAAAATGAAATTCATGTTCCAAACCACCAACCAGAATATAACCATCATATTCCCATTGTTGTTGGTTTATACCATCTTTAACCACTATAAAAACCATCACTATTAACCACTATATTCCAAACCACCAAGCAGAATATATAGAAAAACAGTCGGTTCATCCCCTGCCTTGGCAACGCCATTTGGTAGGCGATAATCAGCGCCACGCGCGCCAACACGGCCACAGTAGAGACCGGTAAAAAGATGGTCCCAAAAAGGGCTGCAACCAGGGCGCGGCCTGGTTGAGGGGGTAGCAATATGGATATAACATGGTATAACATGGTATAACTGATGTGTGGTGCCACAGAGTGGTATTCCAAAGTTTCTGATGTCAATTTGAAAATAAGAATCCATTGGAATTCCTTCTCAGACAAACTTTGTCTTTAAAAAAATCCAGCGATTTATCAATCTTTCCCCAACTAAAGTGCAATTTTTGCTGACTGATGGAGCACTGAGGTCCCCTTTTGTCTCGAGAATATCCCAAGAATGGCTGGTGATGTGGGAAAACTCCGCCATTCAAAAGTACATCACCTATAGGCACTACAGCAGGACCAAAATTCAATACCCCAAACAAAAATCAAGAAATATCAAGAAACTCACCAATCACCACTAAACCAACAATAAAATCAATAGACTAATCTATAACTACAGTGTTGGATCTGTTTTCTTTTTAACAAACTAACAGATCCAACCATTTCTGCGGAGCTCCCCAGCGCACCTCGTGCATTGCCGAAGCTCGTGCGTTGGATGTTCTCCATGGGCATAGCGGCGGCCAAACGGAGCGCATCTGCGGAGAGAACGGAGAGCTGCCAGGTGCGGTGTTTTACGGGGCCTTCTTTTTGGGTGTTTTAAAATACCTTGGCCATAGAAAATTTGGAATGTTACCAGTTACCAGTAGATTAAGGAGAATTGTCAACCATCAAAAATTGTTTCAAGTCATCAATAAATTCATGACATTCGTTTGGAATTTGCACCCTATTGGGATGCACAATGTGTTCTTGAGGTAGGTGACCCCCAAATCTGCTGTGTCAGGCCCGCAGGAGTTGAAAGCAGGATCCGCAACTGATCGCAGCAGCTGGGAAGTCATATATTCTTCCATCATTTTTATGATTACCCCCCAATTTGGGAAAACTAAATTTCTGACCCAAAGAACTCAGGTATGCCAGGTATGCTTTAAGATATCTGAAGACAACACTCTGATGGGATCCCAGGCCTGAACTTGGCACCAAATGTGGCCTCAGCAAGTTTGAAAGAAGCTCAGTCCCAAATCTAGCGGGTCACGCTTCATCAAGGCAGATTTCATTCATGGAAGCCTCAAACAATGAATCCCTAGACATCGACATATCATCACCACCTGGGCTGGAGATGTTGGGCGATTGCCAACCTGGGCTGGGGAGCAGACTGCCCCAGACTCGTCGCCCCTTCGTCCACTGCCTTGCACTTCTCCTCCTCCGTCAAGCGCTTGCCGATGACGCACGGCACCACCCGACGATCGAAGATCACCAGGCCCAGCGTCAACAGAAACAGCAGGGCACCAGCCACCAACAGCGGCAGCATGGTGTCGTCGGTAGGTGTCACCCCACAGGGGCTCCACTGGGGTAAGACACAGGTCATTTCCAAAAATCCGATGTCTAAAGATGACAACTTCTGATCCAACAAGGGATCTCCATCTTTCTCCGTTCCATCTACAGCAGCTCTGCAACGTTGGCAGAGCTCCGCTGCATGGGCACAGTGGTTATCTGTGGCACCTTCACCACCGCAACCACCTGCAGCTTCCATGGAAAACCAGGCACTTTGAGCATCGCAGCAGGTGGCCACCACGGGATCTGAGCGATCACTGCAATCCAAGGCGTCTGCAAAAAGTGGCGCTAAGGCCAGCAGACGCCAAAAAGGCATGGGTTTGGGCACAAACTGATGGACAAGTTCTGATTTGAGACATTTTTCAATCGTTGAAAGAACCAATAGTTGACACCTGGGATTAGGTGTAACTGTTTCTTTCACTGGAAAAGTTCCAAAGCATCAAGCTTGACAATAATGCGTATCGACACTGCGGCTATGGGTTATTTGGTGAAACGTGCAGCTGATCCAAAATGGCCAGTACAAGCTCCAAATCAAGGGAAGCCTCAGCATAGCATGGACTTGTAGAAACAAACCAGTACTGTATATCGGCATTATATCATCATCATACATATATATATATGTAAATATATATATATATATCCATTATATCCTATTATAAGAGTGGATGTGCAACACGGCTCGCGAAATCGAAGCAGCCACTCAGCCACTCAGCCACTCTGCCAGAGAGGCTGGACCAGCCACTCAGCCACTCAGCCACTCTGGCAGAGCGGCTGACGCAGCCACTCAGCCACTGAGCCATTCTGAGTGACTGAGTGGCTGAGTGGCTGGAGAGCCATTGGAGTGAAAGCAATATTACCCAGACCTAATTTTTCTTAGGTCTGGGCAGTATCTCAAGTGAGGTTTTATGCTAATTTAGGGCCCCTTCCTTTATTCATCCAGGCACTGGGGCATATATTCTTATGGGTTGAATGGAATCTTAGGCAAACAGGCAAACATCTGTGTTAAAGGGTTGTGAGAAAGAAGTCATTAGTCATTTGTGTTAAAGGGGTTCGCTCTGTGGGTCCCTGCGGGTCATCATGGCGAAAGGAATGAGACATTTGGTTATAGTTCCAATGTTTTCATATATGTATGTTATTAAAGAAATTATATATATATATAGATAGATAGATAGCTAGACACAAACACACCTAAGGTCATATCATCCACCTCCATCATTTCATCATTTACCACAGTTCATTTTCACAACAGTTCATATCATTTCATCACAGTATCAACACAAATTAAAACCACATAATTTCATACATCATCATCCCACATCATTTCATCATCATCCATCATCACATAAATTCATATCATAAAGTTTCATCATAATATTTTATCATAATATATTATTATAAAATAATATCATAAATCTAAATCATCCACGTCTAACATTCCTATGTTCGAATCATAAATTTTCATATATTATGATATGAAAAATTATGGGGTTAAAGTGTTTTAAAGTTTTTTTGGTGCAATGGTTTTCCAGATTTGTTTCAATTTTGCAATTCTGGCTTCATCATCTTTTAAGTATTCCTCCATATATTTGT
The DNA here is from genome assembly GCA_947184155.2 of Cladocopium goreaui. Classification (NCBI taxonomy): domain Eukaryota; class Dinophyceae; order Suessiales; family Symbiodiniaceae; genus Cladocopium; species Cladocopium goreaui. Next base: position 134,482 of record CAMXCT020006837.1, on the reverse strand, counting down.
GTTTTTTCTCTTCCTTTTTGAGTTTTTCCTTGCTGGAATGCCTGTCGGGTTTAAGGTGTTTGGACAACCTGCATTGTTTCACATTCCGTTGGCAAATGTCGCAGAATACTTCCTTTTGATTATATACTTTGTTACTCTCTTTTTGTTTGTCCAAGCATTCAATACACATTCTATTCATTCCATTGAACTCGTCACCATTTTTGTTTTTCTTACACTTTGTGCACTTTCTACTCTCCATACTATTATAAGGTATTATCCTTTTAATTTTAAGTGCATTTCCTTATATCATAAAATTTCATATTATCTAATATGAAATTTTACGGGGTTCAAATACAAATTCCTTGGTGTATTCTTTCGTACACTTTGTCAAACTTATTCTCGTCAATAATTGTATTTCCAATAAACTGTTCATTGTCTTTGATATACAACATATTAACAATCTATAGAGGTTTCATGATTAAAGTTATCATCCATACAATCAGCATCATTAATATTCATTTCTAACATGCAGAATGCAACAGTCGAATATGAATTGTTACAACATTTTTTAAATCCCTGTCCATAATCTTGATAATGTCTCATTTCTTTTTCATTTAATACTAAATTCATTTTATCATCTGGAATTTCATTCACTAAAGTATTATAAACGTATATTTGAATTTGTTCATCAATATCATCATCGTCACAAGGGTTAATATCAATTTCAAGTGAATCAAAATGACTCATTATATTTGAGCAACTTTTACAGGCTACATATTCACAAATTTTATTACCAATACCATCGGTAAAATTATTTTTGATAATTCATTTTATTGTTGCATATTCACTACATTTACAGCTTAAGATTTTTTGTTTGATGTATTCTTCTTGGTTGATTTCACGTTCACTACTTGTGTCACTGAATGACACTTCGCTAATATATATATATATAGATATATAGATATAGATATAGATATAGATATAGATATAGATATAGATATAGATATAATATTCCTTTAAGTAGATTTCCTATAAATGGTAATTTATATGTTCAGCAATTCATGCCTCAATAGTGGTCTATTGTATCCTTCTAATGTATAATATGTTTGATTCAATTTTTCATCAATGGACTCTACGGCATACTCACCTTTCAAAAAGTGTGAGGTTCTCTCCTTCTCCGTTGTTGCTTTCTTCCTTTTGATTTTTACTTTGTCTCCCACAGATAGTTCAGGATAGAGCCTCTGTTTCTTTGCTTTCATTGCAATATTTAATCTTGACTTGAATTCATTGTCTGTACCTCTGGCTTTATACGGTGTTTGACCAGTAGCGGAATGCACATCTTTATTATTGTAAGTTAACACAATTTCATCTATGTAGTCTATCCATTGTATATTCGTTTTTTTTATTCTTTTCATCGTTCTCAACTCTTTTGCATAATTTGTCTTTAAAAGTTTTTATAAAACGCTCGGCAAAAGCAGGGTGGTCTCTTGTCCTATACAATTCAGCCTTCGCTTTCTACATATACGCTTGGAATTCACCACTTGCTATAGTTTTCTCGTCGTCGGTGTATATGATTTCAGGTTTCTTGCCCATCTTCTCTATCGCTTTCTTTGTTCCATGAATAACACTGCCTGCCTCTTTCCTTCTTACTGGGACTACGACAACATACTTACTCAAACAATCAATACAGACTAATCCAGCTCTGTATCTTTGTTTTACCTTTTTTTTTGGAAATAAAGAATATATCAACTTGGTATCTATGATTGTTATGTGGAACAACAAAGCTGTTATAGCCTCTCGGGTTCATTTTTATCTCTACAAAAAATCTTCAACATCTTTCATAGTAATAGATTTGTTTTTCTCTCTTGCATCCTTCAAAGTAGTGTTTTTGGAACCAAACCCTGCTTTATAAAAATATATGTTTCCTATGATTTCTTGCTTACTCATATCAATATTTTATTAAGTTTATTATTTTGAAAAAATCTTATGTGAAGAAGAATTGCAGTGGCAACAATAAGCCTCGCAGTTGTCAATAGAATGGCACAGTCCATTATCACCTCTCTGCGCCGTAAAGTTACTTGACACTTTGCCACCTCTGGTATCAAGATTAATTTTAACTCCACAATTTGCACAACAACCCTTGAACATCTTCAAACATGTTCATCAATGTATTCATCAACTATTTCTCTTCCTCCTTTTCTGTGCCTTGTCCTTTGTGACCTTCAACCTTGTTTTTAAAATAGTTAACTACCAAATTCTTAAACATATCTTCGTCGGCTTTATCATTTTTGAAAAAATATACATTATTGAAATCTGTTGCTCTGGTTACAGCACACCATAGCCATTCTTTGCTCACCAAATAGTCGTTGTAATAGTTGTTTCCAATCCTGAACATGTAGAGTTCATCACCACTCTCTTTTTTTTAGTGATTTCAGGTTATGGTTCAAAGTGTATATGTGGCTGTTCTTAATCAATCCGTTGGAGTTATGTAGCTATGGCAGTTGAAGTTTACAGGGTTATGTTTGTAAATCAAGTTGCTGTCAATGTCATATACTCTTGCTTGGGCATTGAAATGTTTAAAACTTTATCCGTCCATTTCATTGATTGATGACACTGCCGCAGCCACTCAGCCACTCAGCCGCTGTGCCAGAGTGGCTGATGCAGCCATTCAGCCACTCAGCCAGAGTGGCTGGAGCGGCCACTAGTGTCATTTCGTTTCACGCATCTGACCCACCGAATGCAAGCCTCTGATCGTCTGCTGCAGCACTTGTGGCCTCAAGTACTGCCTCAAGTTAGTGGCTGCGCAACACAGTGCCATGTTGTGATCTGACGTGCTATGACGTGCTCAATACTTTTAAACTGAGAACCCTGCCCTGGCCCCACAGTTGCAGTGCCACTGGCACGAACAAACACGGTGGGTCCTGACGATAAACAACACAATGTTGAACCTCCAGACCAATCTTCGACATTGGTAAGCATGTTTTTGCCACCGCGGCCAAGGCGAGGATTTGCAATTGTTGGGCCTGCAAGGTGGCCTTGTTGCCCAGGCCTGGCTATTGTGAATGAACGGTGCTTCTCTCAGCTTCCAATTCCCTTCTCTGAGGCGCGCACGGAAGCATATTCGCTCGCACCTTCTGATGTCCTGTCACAAGACTGCTCACACGAAGCCCATCTTGAACCACAAGGTATGCATTACATGAAAGTGCATGATACCCCAGTTCTCTCTCTCTCTCTATGTAGTATATATAATATTACCCCAATTAGGTTTGATTTCAACAACTACTGAGATGAGGTCCATACGTACCATTGTTGCAGTATATGCCTTTATGCCAGTGTGTATATATGCAAATATGCAAATATTTCCACATATTTATCTGAGTCGGTCAATCATACGGGTTTATCTATATATATATAGAGATATCATGTACATATACATGTGCGTATATACTTGTATGAATATACGCAACACGCAACTACTATAAATCACTATGTGTATATGCATATATACATATCACATACATATATACATACACACTAATTTACATGATGTATCATCATGATCATAAACGCAAGGTACAAATACAACATTGAATCAAAGTCCAGAACCTTCCAGAAAGTGCCAATATTGCGTCAAAGGCCTCGGAGGCAAAAAGATTCTCAAAGTTCATCCCTCAGCCTATGCATTGCAAGTGAAACCTCCGTTCTTAGAACATGAAGCTCCCTGAAGCAGCACGTGAAAGATGTGAAAGTCTGGTCATTGAGAAGACGGTTCGTCTTTTTTCCCTTCGCTGCTTCAAGCCAACTAGGCAACCCGGCCGGATCCACCGTCCCCGCGCTTGCAAAAAAAAGAAAAACACGGCAGGGTGGCATGAGCCACAGCGCAGGTCACAAAAAACACAACATGGGCAGGCGATGACTGGCGACATCAATGCACCACATCTAGAGGTCAGCGTGGATGTCTTTGACATCAGATCTTGGCATACATGAGAATATACACATGACATGAGTTCGATGACTCTGCAAGTTCAGTGAGATGTTCATGAGACTTGGCATTGCAGCGCGCCCCGAGGGGGCCCATGATGTCCCACGTTTTCCCAGGCTTTCTCCAGTCACTCTTTGGCATCTGCAACATCCTGAGCAGCGTCGCCCATGTAGAAGAAGACCAATTCATCTCCGTCCTGCGCCAGTCAATGACCGATCACGCACTGATGACGCCAGACACGACAAGACACCACCGGAAAACATCCAACATACAACTCAACATGGAGGTGTTCCTTTTGTTGTGAAACTCCTGCAATATCAGTTGTCTGATCAGCAATGCATGCTACAAGTACGATTCCGCTGGTCAGGATATATTGGGAGCGTTTCCTACTAGATTCACCTTGGATCCAAGGTCATCATGATGTCTGATACACAATCATCACTTCAACCATATTCATACAGATTCAAACATCATGGCCCATTCATCTCCATGATTCAGATGACTCTTTCCGTGATGTCATCCATGCCATGATGTTTTCCCAACTCCTTGAAGCCGCTGTCTCGTATCTTCACCTGGTGACTTGGTCACCCATTGGGGTCACTGGAAGGTTCACCCGTCGTCCCCCGTCCTCGCCTTCCAAGATCCAATTGGCTGGGAAATTGCGCAGTCCCGTGGGTCTTTTCACTGGGCTTCTCTTTGGCCACCTCGATCGAAAGCCGAAAGTGAATGGGATGTGTTGCCGTTTCCTGACGGTTTCCTGAGGTTGTTTTGCTATTGAGGCTTGCATAGCCTTGCTCAATTTTTTTTGACCATAGAAATCTCATGTCACTGTGTTAAAAGGGGAGAGACTCAGAGCCCCTGACGATAATGTTCTCCACCTGTGCACGAACTCACGTGTGAGACCAATCTACTCAGCTTCTACAAGGCGATCAAAAATTACGATAAAGGTCATTCAATGTTATTAGAAATAGGGGAAAAACACATTGTTACAAAACATCAAACAGAAACGTGAAAAACGACCATGACAGAGCGAAAACAAGCAGCATTTTTTTTGTTAAGCCTTAGTCTCTACTGACTCCGCTCAGTGCAAAACTCTTATTGATGTTCAGTTGAGGTCCAGCAATGGTCCGAAAACGGAAAGGTCGGAAACAGAAGATCCGACTCAGGCACTGCCTTCAAACCAGGCATTCGCAAAGCAAGCCAATGCTTCTGTGCTTGACCGTCTGGGAAGGCTTGAGGCAAATGTCGCAGAATTTACCTCATCGATCAATGGATTCATTAAGATTTATGCGCTTGACTGGCAAAATTCCGGCAAATTGGAGCACGTTTGGTGATGTTAGTTTGAAAAGCATCTTCACAGTCAGATTCCAGTCAGATCCTTCATGAAAAATATTTCCTTCAACGAAAACAAGCATTGCGAAAAAATAACTACTCTCATTGCCCATCAGTTTCCACATGTGCCACACCATTCCCTCTGCGTTCACTGAGTTCCGTACACACCAAACGACGTTCCAGCCAGAAGCCGCTGTCCCTGATGCAGGCGCCCTGCCGAAAGAATGGTTCCCTGTCCATCTTGATATTTGGGATCACATGATACACTTCACTCCTCAAAGTGAAGGGGACATGTGAAGACATGAGTCATTCGAATGTCGTTGGAAAATGTAAAACGTTTGTACAGCCCTGGCAACGGCAATGGCAAGCAAACCACACTCTTAGTTGATCTCGAAACAAGCCTCCATGGCCCTTGAGTCCTGAAGCGGGTGTACACCTCAGTGCAAAATGCCAAACTTCTGGCAGAATACCCAGGAAACACATGGAAACACGACAATCTTTCAGATTTCGATCTGTTTGCGAGGTTTTCAGTTGGCTACAATTTGAACATGACCGTCTCCATGTCTGCTGTGAGTTACTGCTAAATGCCAGGAGGACCAAAGAGAACGGGCGCGGACGTCATACGAAATTGCTCTTTTCTTTGCTTCACTTGGCAAAATAGCTGCAAAAGGGGTCCATCGAACCAACAGCCCCGGGGAATTCGAACTATTGGCATCACCGTACCATCACAACCACGACACTTGCACAACAGCCATGTCACCCCGCAACTATCTCAATCATTGCGTAACCTCGCGTAACGGCGAAATTCTGAAGAATGAACATTAAACCAAAACGAAACCCTCATTCGAGATCGCTTCCGACAAAGTGAGTATGCGTCTTGACATTGAAGGCTAAAGTCAAACGCCGCGTTCAACGGTGTTCAAAGGGCGCAGCACTGCAATGATAATTCGCGCCAAAAAACAACCTCCCTGCCAAAGCGACGCTAAATATGCTAAACAGCGAACCCTCAACAATGGGCAATCTTGGCCTTTCACCTTAAACCCCTCAGCATCTACGGGGGAAAGCAATTTCCAACATGGAGACAACCCATAAAACTTTTCAGAAAGCCGCATCATGTGCGATACACATGCTCAAACAGCGAAAGAAGTCCCCTTATGGAACGTGTTTCCGACGATGGCCCGTTTGTCTAGAGTCTTGACAGTGCGATCATCTGTTCGGTACCAGTGATGCTGCGCAAAGTTGTGGTGGAAGCTTCTAGAAAGGTGGAAAGGCACAATTCAGCTGCAAAATCACATTTCACTGCTGACTGCCATTGAGCCAATCTGCCCTACGCTTATCCCCGCACGGTTCACAAAAAAATAAGCTTCGGGCAGGCGCGGCGTACACCCACTGCCGCCTGCGGAGCTCTTGCCACAACCTCGATTGTTTTTTTGCTTCGACCATTCCGCAACCAAATCACGGAAGTTTTTTGCGGTAATGAAAAGCCCAAAACTAGACGACGGATGGCCCGAGAGCGTAGAGGAGCAGGGTCTTCTCTTGTTAGTATGGAGACACCATATTACAAAACAATATATTAAAGATGTGTTATAGGCAGTTCAGAAGAGGAGTATCAAGACAAAATAGCAGAAGTGCAAGACAATAGTTTGCATCGCAAACACTTTTACACACAGAAGCTTTTACACACAGACGCTTTTACACATAAAAGTTTTTACACACAGAAGCTTTTACACACAGAAGCTTTTAAACACAAAAGCTTTCACACACAGAAGCTTTTACATACAGGCACTTTCGCACACAGACCCTTTTACACACAGACGCTTGTACACACAAAAGCTTTTACACACAGAAGCTCACACAGACGCTTTTACACAGACGCTTTTACACACAAAGCTTTTACCCACAGAGCTTTTACATACAGAAGCTTTTACACACAGACGCTTTTACACGGACGCTTTTACACACAGACACTTTTACACACAGACGCTTTTACACACAGACACTTTTAACAAAGACCCTTTTACACACAGGAGCTTTTACACACAGAAGCGTTTACACGCAGACGCTTTTACACACAAAAGCTTTTATACACAGAAGCTTTTACACACAGACGCTTTTACACACAGGCCGGCCCATGTTCACGCAGTCACAGTGAAGTCATCGTTGTCGTGGCCACCTCAGCAATTCGACGGAGGGGTGAAGTTCGTACCATGTATTTGGTGGACATGCATTCAATATAGTACAGGCTATAGAAGTATTGCTCAGACAGCTCTGGTTGCAATACAACAAATAGCTAAGTTGAAAATCAAATAGCTAAGCTGCTCACAAATTGTTCTCCAGGAGCTTGAGCCGCCACCAACACGAAGTGGTACTGATGCCTTCCAGTAATGCAACTGTCCATGCTTCCACAATCAACGGGGCAAGAAAACAAAACATGTAAGCAAGGCCGCTTTTACACACACATTGCCGCTGTCACGCAGAAACACCTTTTACACAGAAACCCTTCTGCACACACACCATTTTACACAGAGACGCTTTAACACACAAACCCTTTTACACACAGACACTTTTACACACAGAAGCTTTTACACACAAACCCTTTTACACAGATGCACTTTTACACACAAACACTTTTACACACAAACATCTTTACACAGAAACACTGTTACACACAAACCCGTTTACACACAAACACTTTTACACACAGACAATTTTACACACACGCAGAGACACACACACACCCTTTTGCACACAAACACTTTTACACACAGACCCTCTTACACACAGACAGAAACTTTTACACACAAACCCTTTTACACACAGACACTTTGACACAGAAACCCTTTGCCACACAGAAGCTGCGACCCACGGACCCCATTTACATTTACACAGAAACACTTTTTTTTTACACACAAACCTGTTTACACTCAAACACTTTTACACACAGAAGCTTGTACACACACACACACCCTTTTGCACACGAACACTATTACACACAGACCCTCTTACACACAGACAGAAACTTTTACACACAAACCCTTTTACACACAGACACTTTGACACAGAAACCCTTTGACACACAGAAGCTGCGACACACGGACCCCATTTACACACACACAAACGCTTACACTCTTACACTCACACCCTTTTACATCCAACACCAGTTAAATCGCAATTTTACCTCAGTTTTTGCGCATCGACCCTCATTTCGTGCGAAAGGGTTGCTCCAGGACAAGTCCGGCAAGAAGTAAAATCGCAATTTTACCTCAGTTTTTGCGCACCGACCCTCAATTCGTGCGAAAGGGTTGCTCCAGGACAAGTCCGGCACAAGTAAAATCGCAATTTTCCCTCAGTTTTTGCGCATCGACCATCATTTCGTGCGAAAGGGTTGCTCCGGGACAAGTAAAATCGCAATTTTTTCAGTTTTTGCGCATCGACCCTCATTTCGTGCGAAAGGGTTGCTCCGGGACAAGTAAAATCGCAATTTTTTTCAGTTTTTGACGATCGACCCTCATTTCGTGCGAAAGGGTTGCTCCGGGACAAGTAAAATCGCAATTTTTTTCAGTTTTTGACGATTGACCCTCATTTCGTGCGAAAGGGTTGCTCCGGGACAAGTAAAATCGCATTTTTTTTTAAGTTTTTGACGATCGACCCTCATTTCGTGCGAAAGGGTTGCTCCGGGACAAGTAAAATCGCAATTTTTTTCAGTTTTTGACGATTGACCCTCATTTCGTGCGAAAGGGCTGACGTTTCGTGACTCCTCGCCGGCACCACCCTCGGCTTAAAGAGAGAAAGATAAAGAAGGCGAGAGAGAGAAAAGGGAGAGAGAAAGGAGAGAGAGAAAGGAGAGAGGAAAGAGGAGAGAGAGAGAGAGAGAAGATGTGAGTATGTGAAGATGTGAGTGCGAGAGAGAGAAAGAGAAGATGTGAGTATGTGAAGATGTGAAGATGTGAAGATGAGCAGATGTGAAGATGAGCAGATGTGAAGATGAGAAGATGTGAAGATAAGAAGATGTGAAGATGAGCAGATGTGAAGATGAGCAGATGTGAAGATGAGCAGATGTGAAGATGAGCAGATGTGAAGATGAGGAGATGTGAAGATGAGCAGATGTGAAGATGAGCAGATGTGAAGATGAGCAGATGTGAAGATGAGCAGATGTGAAGATGAGACGATGTGAAGATGAGCAGATGTGAAGATGAGCAGATGTGAAGATGAGCAGATGTGAAGATGAGCAGATGTGAAGATGAGACGATGTGAAGATGAGCAGATGTGAAGATGAGACGATGTGAAGATGAGCAGATGTGAAGATGAGCAGATGTGAAGATGAGAAGATGTGAAGATGAGAAGATGAGATACAGACCCCCACTATTGGAAGAACCCTGCGCTCAGACGCTCTCGGGAAAAATTGGACAATGTAAAAACAAGTCAAAAAAAGTGTCTGTGGTCTGTGGCCGGTCAATCTCGGGCACTCCACTCTGATTGCTCATGGCGCTCAACGTGCGGCCGAGACTCCGCAACAAGGCGCCCACGCGGAGCCTGCCTTGTGTGCCTGTGAAGCACACAAGCTTCCCCCACCACCGCGTCAGCTGCATGTCGGTGACCTGGCAGAATGATCCCAGGGTCGTTCGAAGCCACACCACAACTGAAAAAAACCTCTTGCAGCCAGGCTGCGCAGCTTGAGCGGCGGAGTTCCTTGATACACGGGGCATCAAGGAACTCCCGCATCGACAGTTCGATGTCGTGGTGGTCTGCGCACGCCATGAATCGAAAACATCAAGAAAAAATCATCTTCCCTGTGCTTCGTGGCTTCACTCTCAATACCATGAAGCAAAAGATCACGCGCCTTCAAGGCTCCCAGCCTCCCACATGTCCCAAAGGAATTGTGGGAGGTCAGGGTCAACCTGCAACAGCGTCTCAACTACCCCCCAGTCACACACACATCTGACAAAATCACATCGTCGCCCATCTCTCAATAGAGCGCAGCCACTCTGAAAAATTACGATCGCGGACCTGTATCTGGATATATCATAATATCTAGATTTCATCTGGCAACTGGGAACGCCGAATAGCACGTTTCAAGCGACTTCTGTATTCCAGTATCTCAATTTGCGGCATACTCAAGAGTCAGTCTGCTTGGCCTGTTAATCCAGAGGGCACATTCAAGAAGGCTTATCTTAAAAGAATGGCTGCAGATCGAACCACAAGAACCCACGATACTTGAGGGACTGCGCGCTTTATGGATCTCAGGCCGACTCTTTTGGACCAACCAAGTTGAGCTGGCTATCACCTTATGAGAGGTCCAAGAGCATCAACCACCCAACTGACCTCACTCCATGGTTGCGCCTCAACATCTAGTCACAATAATGACAACTTGTTGCCTATGATTCCAGCCAGAATCGTACCATCTCCCTTCCCTAACGTTTAATCAAATCATGTCAACGCAATGTTTATCCGAAACACAAGTAATTGTCACGACCGCCTGGAATGGCCGGGGCTGCGCCTCCGGGGAAGAGGATGTTGCTCCGGCCTGGCGCGATCATGCTTTCTCTAATCAGCGATGGTTTTCCTTTCCACTCATCTGTCCAGATCTGTCCAGCTTCCTGCGTGGCCAAAAACCTTCATATCGATCAGGCTCGATCAGTGTATTTCCCCACCTGAATATCTGCGCGCCTTTCTCCACGTGGAAATCTTAAGATTAATTGGATCACTTGGGCAGTGTGTTCTTGGATGCTTGGGCCTTACACTCCAGGAAGGGGCTTGGGCGATAGGTTACGCAAGGTTACGCGGCTGCAGAGGCCGCTTACGCGGAGGTTTCCTCTCTTAAAGGCACCTACGCAAACGCTTACGCGAAATTGGAAGTCGCTGACAGTTTCTATACATCGCTTACGCAAGTGCTTACGCAATAGTTGGTTACGCAGGGAGCTTACGCAGGCTTACGCGACATTGAAAAATACAGGGTTTGAGGCTACTTGCCTTGGATCACTTTGGCCGCTTGCTGGCGCAATTTTTCCGGCAGTCCAATTATCCCAAGTCGTCCAAGTGGTCCGAGCGGATGACGAGCGCGTCCCAAGTTTGAGGACAGGCTCTTTGTCCTTGGTGTATCCTAGGTGATCCTAGGTGTATGTTCTACATGCTTACCTTCGCCCTTCACAGCCCACAATGGCTCAACAAAGGCCCAACAAGCGCCCAACATCCATTAAAACTTGGCTTAGCATAGGGGTGGCATCAGCGTTTGCCGTGTGTTGTTGAATTGCTAACAAACACCTTGCCCTAGGTGTATGTTCTGCATGTGCGCGTTTGCCCCCTCCAGGTCCGTCATAGGTCCAAGAAGCGCCGAACATAGCCCCCCACATTGCTCCTTAAAAGGAGGGATTCCGGATAACATGTTTTCTTACCTCAAAGGACGGAATTCCGGATAACCGGTTTTGGTTTCACAACGACTCGAAAGTGGTTTCTCTTATGTATTTTAAAGGACGGAATGCCGGACAACCCGTTTTTGCTTGAGAATGACTCTGTGCTTTGTTATCTTGCAGGAGGGACTCTGGATAACACGGAGGTTTGAAAAGAGGCTCAAGCGCGGATTTTAATGAGTGGATGTGCAACACGGCTCGCGAAATCGAAGCAGCCACTCAGCCACTCTGCCAGAGAGGCTGGACCAGCCACTCAGCCACAGCCACTCAGCCACTCAGCCACTCAGCCTGCGGATCATCATGCCCAAAGGAATGAGACATTTGGTTATAGTTCCAATGTATTCATATATGTATGTTATTAAAGAAATTATATATATATATGTATATATATATATGTATATATATATGTATAGATATAGCTAGACACAAACACACCTAAGGTCATATCATCCACCTCCATCATTTCATCATTTACCACAGTTCATTTTCACAACAGTTCATATCATTTCATCACAGTATCAACGCAAAATAAAACCACATAATTTCATACATCATCATCCCACATCATTTCATCATCATCCATCATCACATAAATTCATATCATAAAGTTTCATCATAATATTTTATCATAATATATTATTATAAAATAATATCATAAATCTAAATCATCCACGTCTAACATTCCTATGTTCGAATCATAAATTTTCATATATTATGATATGAAAAATTATGGGGTTAAAGTCTTTTAAAGTTTTTTTGGTGTAATGGTTTTCCAGATATGTTTCAATTTTGCAATTCTGGCTTCATCATCTTTTAAGTATTCCTCCATATATATTTGTTTTTTCTCCTCTTCCTTTTTGAGTTTTTCCTTGCTGGAATGCCTGTCGGTTTTAAGATGTTTGGACAACATGCATTGTTTCACATTCCGTTGGCAAATGTCGCAGAATACGTCCTTTTGATTATATACTTTGCTACTCTCCTTTTGTTTGTCCAAGCATTCAATACACATTCTATTCATTCCATTGAACTCGTCACCATTTTTGTTTTTCTTACACTTTGTGCACTTTCTACTCTCCATACTATTATAAGGTATTATCCTTTCAATTTTAAGTGTATTTCCTTATGTCATAACAAAAACACATATTATCTGATATGACAATTTATGGGGTTCAAATATAAATTCCTTGTTGTTTTCTTTCATACACTTTGTCAAACTTATTCTCGTCAATAATTGTATTTCCAATAAACTGTTCATTGTCTTTGATATACAACAATATTTTCTTAAGCAATCTATAAAGGTTTCATGATTAAAGTTATCATCCATACAATCAGCATCATTAATATGCATTTCTAACATGCAGAATGCAACAGTAGAATATGAATTGTTACAACATTTTTCAATCCTTGTCCATAATCTTGATAATGTCTCATTTCTTTTTCATTTAATACTAAATTCATTTTATCATCTGGAATTTCATTCACTAAAGTATTATAAACGTATATTTGAATTTGTTCATCAATATCATCATCGTCACAAGGGTTAATATGAAATTTCAATTGAATCAAAATGACTCATTATATTTGAGCAACTTTTACAGGCTACATATTCACAAATGTTATTGCCAATACCATCGGTAAAATTATTTTTGATAATTCATTTTATTGTTGCATATTCACTACATTTACAGCTTAAGATTTTTTGTTTGATGTATTCTTCTTGATTGATTTCACGTTCACTACTTGTATCACTGAATGACATTTCGCTAATATATATATATAGATAATATATATATAATATTCCTTTAAGTAGATTTCCTATAAATGGTAATTTATATGTTCAGCAATTCATGCCTCAATAGTGGTCTATTGTATCCTTCTAATGTATAATATGTTTGATTCAATTTTTCATCAATGGACTCTACGGTATACTCACCTTTCAAAAAGTGTGATTATAGGATGCTTAGGGGGGGATGGAAGGGGGGGGATGAATATGTATCCCTAGTGCTGCTAGATCCATCCCCATTCCTTCTATAGAGTTCCCTAGCAGTGCTAACAGTAAGGGCCCTTAAGGAATACCAAAGGGTCTGGAGAGGTCCCTAGCACTCCTGGTTTATACATGTTTTTGGCAGTAACCAAGAATGAACAATTAAGGGAATATGATTTGGAACCGGCATAAAACTTCATTGGGGTCCCGTGATTTTTTATGTGTCACCGAGCTTAATCCGCTGGGGCCCATGATTCTTCATCCAGCCCACCCCATTCCAAGCACGAATAGGGTATAGTAGTGCAGACTTACCCGAAAAAACCGCAATAAATTTGCACAAATTACGAAAAAAACGCTGGTTTTTGTACGTTTACTGGGTGGCTAGGGAGCTCCCTAGCACTCTTGGGGAGGCTTAGGGAAGCTTAGGGAGCTCCCTAGCACTCCCAAGCAATCCCTTTACTGAGGGCCTCTAGAGAAGGATTCGGTCTCTGGGAACCCGTCATTTTTTGTCAAGTACAAGATGCGCTTGGCATTGTCGAAGTTGAGCTAGGATGTTCAGAGTCCGTTTCCCACCCTGTCTTGCCAATATGGAAACCAGCACACATTTTGGGAAATTACCAAGAGAAAAGTGTTTGCTCACCTTGAGACGTCAGCTTAAGATGTGGGATTCGTTGAGCATCTAAGAGTTGGTAACTGTTGGTAAGTTAAAGGAGAAGGTTCTCATTCCAGCCTAAGCTCCCCAAAGCTCCCTAAGCCAACCCCCCCCTTGGATCCCCCCCCTTAAGAATCCTATAATGTGAGGTTCGCTCCTTCTCCGTTGTTGCTTTCTTCCTTTTGATTTTTACTTTGTCTCCCACAGATAGTTCAGGATAGAGCCTCTGTTTCTTTGCTTTCATTGCAATGTTTAATCTTGACTTGAATTCATTGTCTGTATCTCTGGCTTTATACGGTGTTTGACCAGTAGCGGAATGCACATCTTTATTATTGTAAGTTAACACAATTTCATCTATGTAGTCTATCCATTGTATATTCGTTTTTTTATTCTGTTCATCGTTCTCAACTCTTTTGCATAATTTGTCTTTAAAAGTTTTTATAAAACGCTCGGCAAAAGCAGGGTGGCCTCTTGTCCTATACAATTCAGCCTTCGCTTTCTACATATGCTTGGAATTCACCACTTGCTATAGTTTTCTCGTCGTCGGTGTATATGATTTCAGGTTTCTTGCCCATCTTCTCTATCGCTTTCTTTGTTCCTTGAATAACACTGCCTGTCTCTTTCCTTCTTACTGGGACTACGACAGCATACTTACTCAAACAATCAATACAAACTAATCCAGCTCTGTATCTTTGTTTTACCTTTAAATCTTTTTTGGAAATAAAGAATATATCAACTTGGTATCTATGATTGTTATGTGGAACAACAAAGCTGTTATAGCCTCTCGGGTTCATTTTTATCTCTACACTTTTTTTGAAAAATAGTCAACATCTTTCATAGTAATAGATTTGTCTTTCTCTCTTGCATCCTTCAAAGTAGTGTTTTTGGAACCAAACCCCGCTTTATAAAAGTATATGCTTCCTATGATTTCTTGCTTACTCATACCAATATTTTATTAAGTTTATTATTTTGAAAAATCTAATGTGAAGAAGAATTGCAGTGGCAACAATAAGCCTCGCAGTTGTCAATAGAATGGCACAGTCCATTATCACCTCTCTGCGCCGTAAAGTTACTTGACAATTTGCCACCTCTGGTATCAAGATTAAATTTAACTCCACAGTTTGCACAACAACCCATGAACATCTTCAAACATGTTCATCAATGTATTCATCAACTATTTCTCTTCCTCCTTTTCTGTCTTGTCCTTTGTGACCTTCAACCTTGTTTTTAAAATAGTTAACTACCAAATTCTTAAACATATCTTCGTCGGCTTTATCATTTTTGAAAAAATATACATTATTGAAATCTGTTGCTCTGGTTACAGCACACCATAGCCATTCTTTGCTCACCAAATAGTCGTTGTAATAGTTGTTTCCAATCCTGAACTTGTAGAGTTCATCACCACTCTCTTTCTTTTTAAGTGATTTCAGGTTATGGTTCAAAGTGTATATGTGGCTGTTCTTAATCAATCCATTGAAGTTATGTAGCTATGGCAGTTGAAGTTTACAGGGTTATGTTTGTAAATCAAGTTGCTGTCAATGTCATATACTCTTGCTTGGATATTGAAATGTTTAAAACTTTATCCGTCCATTTCATTGATTGATGACTCTGCCGCAGCCACTCAGCCACTCAGCCACTGTGCCAGCCACTCAGCCACTCAGCCACTCTGCCGGAGTGGCTGGAGGAGTAGCCACTCAGCCACTCAGTCACTCTGCCAGAGTGGCTGGAGCAGCCACTCAGCCACTCAGTAACTCTGCCAGAGTGGCTGGAGCAGCCACTCAGCCACTCTGCCAGAGTGGCTGACGCAGCCACTCAGCCACTCTGCCAGAGTGGCTGGAGCAGCCACTCAGCCACTCAGTCACTCAGAGTGGCTGAGTGGCTGAGTGGCTGATGTGAACATTTCCGCCATTGCACGTTCAATCTAATCATTATATCCTCATTACTAACCATCAACTCAGTGAAGCCATAAACCGCACAGCAGTTGTCCCAACGTTTTTTCCCCGCTGTAATGCGGGCTGCGTTTTAGCAGCACCAAGGACTTCAAAGGCATGCGGGACAACAGCAGCGGAACTGCACCACCAGGTTGCCGGAGTCATCTGACGGTGATGAACAATGGTGCATCTGCAAAGGTCTATCATGGGTATATTACTGATGACTGGATATAATGGAATATTCATGGAATATGTACTGTAACTATCAGGGGTTGTTACCCTCAAGTTCTATCAGGGGTTGTTGAATGTCCTAATTGTTCACATCGCCCAACTAAAAAGGTACTTGAAAGTGATCTTCGAAATCCCCCAACAGGACATTTGTCAAAACTCAACTGCTGAATGCCGACCTTGAACGGTGTCTGCATCCTTTCCCCTGCCTGTTGTGGACTTGTTGGCGCAAACCTGGAGGAAACCACTGTCGAAAATCCAAGAAGATGATCTTAAGAAGTCAAGTGATGTGAAAAACCATCATCATTATCTATGGATTAGTCATGGTCAACTAGCCATTAATAATGGTCAATCAACTGATAATGATGATGATAGTAACCACTAGTCAACTAGCCATTGAAAGCTTGGTGGATAATGGTCAATGATGTGCTAACCATGATTTTATCTACCATTAACTATCCACTATCATCCATCACCATTATCATTATCGACCATGATTTCCACCATGATTTCCACGTTTCCACCGTTTCGGCATCTTTCTGGGCAGATCGATGTTGTGCCTGTGTGCCAGCGCATGCCGCCATGCCGTCGATCGTCGTGGCACAATCAGCCTCAACTGGGACGGTCGAAGAGAAACCAAACAACGGGGGGCCAACATAAATTACCATATGGGTGGGTGTTTACCCCAAAAATAGCTATTGAATAAAAGGGAACATGAGGTTTTTCACTATGATATGGGTGGGTGTTTGCCAAAAAATAGCTACTGAATGCTGTTGAGATTGGGAAAATGAGGCTTTAAACATCTTCGCTGCAACCTGGACGTTTGCCCGGAGTTGATGTCCCGCCTTCCTGATTTTGATCCCTCATGAAGATAAAGTTGGTGTTATTATCCCAATCAACGTATTGTTCAGATGGGGTGGCGAATGTTGATCCCTCGTGAAGATAAAGTTGATATTATTTCCCCAATCAACATATTGTTCTGTTCTGTCACAATCATGAGCCTGGGCGAACGTTAAGGTTGCGGACAACATCTTTAAACTATGAGATTGGGTACCTCGGTACCCCATATTTCCGGATTTCACTGCAAAAAAAAATGAGTTCACTATAGTTCGCTCACCAAGAATGATGGGATGATCCAATTCCAATTTGGATCGGTTGGTAGATAAAACCCATGAACTATCGCAGTGATGTTTTAGTGATATGTTAACTCCAATCGCCAAATCCACAGGGGTGCAGATTGCGGATTTCTTTCAAGTTTTAGGACCCAACTTTCGAAGTTCAGGGATTGCAGAACGGAAAAAACAAAAACATCTTGGCAGATGGCATCAAATGACATCCAATTGGGGTTG
The DNA here is from genome assembly GCA_947184155.2 of Cladocopium goreaui. Taxonomy (NCBI): domain Eukaryota; class Dinophyceae; order Suessiales; family Symbiodiniaceae; genus Cladocopium; species Cladocopium goreaui. The sequence goes on along the minus strand of CAMXCT020006837.1, from coordinate 116,638 downwards.
TCTGAAAATAGAGTATACTAAGCATACCCCCCGAATCTGATATGTTATGATTATTTTCCCATATTTTCCCTATTGAAATGGCCATCAATTGGGGTAAAATCCCTTTGTTGTAACTCGACCAAGCAGCAGAATTAAAGATCTGCTCAGCGCACTTGTTCTCTACACACCTCGTCAGCAACTGGGCTAACCCCACAAACCGAATTATGTATTTGCGACTGCTTAAAAGATATTAAAGTTGTAGAACGTACCATGATAATCTATAATAATCAACATATATTTAATATCGTGGGTACCATAATCAACGTACCTTAATAATTTACAATAATCTATAATAATCTATGATATACATTTTGGGTATGTATCAAGGGATTAAGCCATGCCGAGCTACAAATCGCCGGAAGTGCAAATCTCCTCTTGCTCCTTGTGTCGCACCTGTCTAGCTCGGTTGTCTCAAGATGGGTGCCCCTGAATTCCAATGACTATCATCGTCTCTCGATTTATTCATTGCGATTTGGGGAAACAGAACGTTACATGTTTGAACAAATAAATATACTATAATAATAAATATACTGATACTTATTTTTTGGTGGCTGTGCATAATACCTAATTACACACCGTGGATGATTTTGGTTGTTCAATGATGGATCCACATAGATTATTTCCATGGGACAGCCCTGCCGCCTTCTCTGATCGCATCAGTGGTTGCGACATTCCATCTGCATCCACGGTCCTCGGCTTCAAACAGTGTGAACCGATCGAAACTTGAAACATTGTCAAAAACCTAACCCCGTCAAGTGGCAGTTGATCCTGAAGAACAGTTTCCATCTCACCCTCTCACATGCAGCTGGACAAGTGAAGAATCATGAAGAATCCCTTGTGTTTTGTTCGACAAACCCATCAGCCAAGCTGCACATTCACCGTGATTGCATCGCAGATCCCAAGTGTGAGCAGGAGTATCCTGACAGTTCCGTTGCAGACGGATCGCATGGATCGGGTGCTGAACGATCTATTCATCCAAGGAACCGGTGAAACGATCTATTCATCCAATGGAACCAGCGAACTGGAAAGATCCTGGCAATCGAAAGTTCAAAAAGAGAATGGGAGCAAAGTTGAAAGAATTCGTATCATCATTATTGGCGATTTGTTTCATGCAAGACTTTTTTGAAACTGTCTGACACTTCCAACCAAATGTCCAGCATGCACTGGAGTCCCAGGTTCATTCCCCCGCCTGAACCGCGGGTCAGTGCGCGCTTAGAACTTGCTGAGAGCCAGTATCACAGTATCACAGAAACCATACAACGTTCACATCACCGTGCGAATGAATCGAATTTGGCACACCAAAATTGGATGGTTGAAATTCAAAATATAAAGCAAGTTTCTGGTTTAGGAGGAATCCAAAAATTCGGCCTGCTCCACTGGCCCCGAGTGCTGAATCAGAGGTTGGAAGCAATTGCAATGCTGGAAAAAATGTTGTACCCCGTACTAATTTGTTGCATCAAAATGGTCTTGGACAGAGACAGCTTTGGCTAAACTGTCCCATTTTGTCTTCTAGAGACCTGACTTTAGGCGATACTAAATCTTGAGAAACCGACCAGTTGCCATCAGTTTTCTATGCAAACTGCAGAAACCATCGCATTTGCACAGGTTTTTTCAAGCACAAACGGCCATGGAATCAACGTGCGCTGGGTTTTCAAATGATCAGCTCACGAGCCACTCAACATCTCTGCTTCAACGGCCTCATCTACCAAGAAAATACGACTTCTGAGCAAAACCATGGGTGTTCAAAACGCAAGCCCGTCTTGTTTGCTTCAATGAACGGACCAGCCCCAAAATTGGGAAAACCCTCTGGGCGTCGGGCCCTCTGGGCGTTGAGCCCTCAAAGTGATGGAGGGATGCAGATCCATTGCCCTGCAGTGATGAGTTCCTGGAGCATCAAAATGGAAAGCACCAATTCCAGTGGACTGTCATCATGATCATGGTCATCATTATGTTGGATTACCTATAATGATTATCATTAAAAAATCCAATGTGCAATGATACGAGCAATGTATAACCTTATCGTCATCATGCATTTACGTGCTCATGTTGTGGTAAGGTTGTGGTATACGGTATACTCCATTTCAGGACAAACTTACGCATCTTTCCAAACATGGTAATCATCAGGACCTCAATAAAGCCATGGACCATGAAACTGCAGACGTGTCGCAACCCCAATCGCAGCCGTCCCAAAAGGCCTGGAATTTTCGAAACAGATCTCAGTCGAGAACAATGGCATTACTGGCATTGGCCTCCTCCAGCAGGATGTGTAAACGGTTCTTCCGTCCCAGAACAGTACCTGATACAATGTACCAACAAACCTAAATAGAATCTATAGATATGTATATGTATGGTCAGCGCCCCCCCCCACGACCCGCAACTTTACATATAACATCGGGGTGCTGGCCAGGCGGATATTATCCTATCCTCTTACAACATCACGAAACCACGCAAAATACAGTATAAAATGCACTTCTGGCTCCACATCATCAACATGTTGACTTCAGAACTACATATAAATATATCAAATTAGCAAAACCGAATTTCGGTTTCAAAAAATACTTGGTCAATGCATTGCCCTATGAGAGTGGGTTCACCATGAAAACCAAAAAAACTACCCAAACACAGAATGCATCAACAATACTCTCTGCACAACACCACATCAAAAATGTGCAATAGTAAAGAAAACCAAACAAAAACACAAAAATATAACCAAAAAACATCCCAATAAAAAACAAAAAAAACAAAACGTTGAAGAGACTTTTTGGTTTGGCCTCAGAAGATTGTTTTTTTTGGTGTTCCTTGTGTTTTTTTGTTTTTTGGTTTCAACACCCAAATTTGGTGATTTTCTCAAACCAAAAAAAAACACAAGGTTTTTTTGGTTTTTGCATTTCAAAACCAAAAAAACAAAAAAAAAACAAGGAAAACCAAAAAAAACATCTTTTGAGGCTAAACCAAAAAGTTTTTTCAAAGTTTTGTTTTTTGTTTTTTGGGTTTTGAGATTTTGGGGTTATTGTCATTGTCTACATATTACAAGCTTTCAGAAAAGTTGCGATTTTTTATAGAAAATTCCTTTCAAGAACGTGATCATAGTAAGCAATATGTTTGCAAGTAGCAAGAATTTTGATATGTTGATTTGATATTATAAATGTAAGTGTAAATTTTATAGTAACTATTATATATGTGTTTACTATTTCAACTATATAAGATTTGTAATATGCAGTTGATTTGTAATAGAGCTTACATTATATATAATAAACACATCTAACACAATAGTAACTTTATTCATTTTTTTAATGCTGATTAGTGAATATCTTGATTTCAGTTAGTGTTCATTTTACAAAAACATAGTATATGCAAATTTTTAAATGATAATAGAATAGTGCTGTAATTACAAAGTAAAGGCGCATTTGCTTAATGGATACTTTTTTTGTATTTTATTATTAGCATACCTATGTATTTATCAAATAGTATTTGTACATAAATAAATTTCTACATGTTACCAATACCATTTTACTAAGAAATAGTGGTTATTAATTAATATTATATAAATAATTACATGAGTTTATAAATACAATGTTTTCATGTCTAATAAAATTAAACCCAATAGTAATAGCATATCTAATAGTAACAGCATTAATAAAGCAATGTTTCATTGTTATGGGTACTGTGATGCTAAATAATATGATATGAAAAGCTTAGAGCAGTATTTTCAGCAATATAATATAGGAACACGCAAGATAGAATATTCTGTACGTTTTTCTCAACAATTTGATAATGAAACAGTAGAAGTATTTTAATCTGTAGTGATATGGGGAGATACCCATAATCAAAGAAAATATGGTTTATCCATTTTTGAAAATTGTAATTATTAATAAAATTAGCATTCTTACTATACTTGCTATATCTTACGCTTTAGCTCAATCTGTTAAACTAAGCTCTTTAGAAAATTCTGTGGAAAGATTGCCAGAAAACACTCAACCAATACACGAAGAGCTTGCAAGAAAAGGTGAAATTTGTTTATCTAAAAAGATATTTCGATTAAAATGGGGATTTTATTTCAAGAGAAATATTCTATTAGTGTGCATAGTGATGTATTAGATATAACAGAGGTTTTTTGGAAATGCCTAACTACGAGCCAATATACTCTTTAGAAGCAAAGTTGCAAGATGTGCAATCTAGGCAAAATATACTTAATAAGAGACTAAAGATAGTAGAAGAATTATATAGTATACTTACCAATTAGCTAAATGTAAAACTTTCTAGTAAGCTTGCAACAATAATAATAGTGTTAATAGCAATCGAGGTGATACTAGGTTTAACAACTCAGTTGCAAAAGCTATTTGTTTCATTTACTTCTATAGCTATTAAGATTAGGTGGCTAAATATGTTTGCTGTAATTTAAACTACTTAAGAAAGATTTTCTTGTCTTACGAATTATGTATTATCATTTTAATTCAGGCAATAATATTTTTTGCATTAGTATGATGTGTACAGGAGAATAGAGAAGTATTATTTTTAGGTATTTTTAAATGCTTATCTGTGAATTCTCATTACTTTTCTTAAAGTCAAAAATGTTTTATTCTAATTAATTGTTTTTTCTCCAAAGTAGTAGTTTCACCAGATTTAGTTCCCTGTATACCTAACCTGATTCTACTTTTTTCATTCTCTAAACCAAGCACATTACTTTTCATTGTAAAATGTTTATGTTGCTTATATTGATTAGCAATGTCTTGTAAATCTAAATAACAATACTGTCAATACAACGTCAATACAGCTGTGTTGCTCTCTATTCTGTAAGACAATAAGACTATTGTCTTTCTGGTATTTTTTGTCATGGCACCTGCAGCACTTGCATCTTAACACCTTGGCCCTTACTCCCAGAGACAGCAAAAAAAAACAAATTGCGGGTCATGGGGGGGCGGTGAGCATATATATATATATATATATTATATATATATATTATATAATTAATTATGCATAATATGCATCCGACGCTATTTTCGTCCTAAACTCGGATTTGGAAAAGTTGTTCAGGTTCCCTTGTGTTTTGGAAATGGATTTTGCCAGTCCAGTGTCTTTGGCACGTGATTGAATTTTTGTTTGTTTTTTCTTAATGTCTCAAGGGTCAGTGCGGTATAGTCAATGTCGACCCTTGCATTTTCACGATCCAAAAAAATGAGATGACAAAATGTTTTCCCATAACCAAAGGGTCAAGATTCTGTGCCATGAATGGACCCCACATCTCAAACCTTACAAATTGGGATCACATCAGCATGGCATCAAACACACCCAAACTCCTTGCTAGTCGAAGAACTTCCGGAGGACCTAGCCAAGTCTGGGTTGTTTTGAGACAGTTGCATACCTTAATTCCTTCAATCTGGGGTGTGTCCAGAAATTGCGTGATACCTCAAAATTTGAAGGGGAAAATCATGAGAAACTAGGGGATGGCATGGGGATCCAAATTTCTGGACAAACCCATGTTGATTCCAAGTTTCCACATGATTCTGCACAACTGTTTGACAATCTTTGCACCAAGCTGTCGTGAAACCTACTTTCCGTGTTGTCTTCCATCTGCCTTGCTGGTGCACAATCGCCGCCCTTCATCCACGGATGCCTGTATGCAAACAATGCAAATGACATGCGGCAAGCTGTAAATGCATCAGTTGGTCATCCTTTTTCTCCACCGTTGTGTCGCTGGGCGCCGTGCACCACAATTTCATGCAGCGTCAATCGCTGAAGCGGATTTCGCCGAAGCAAGCTGCACACAAAGTGCCGCGCCTTTCATACAAGGTAGCATCACGCGCAAACAAAACAAGCAACATCAAATAAACCATATGCTGGATTTGTCAGAGGTGGCCTGTGCAGATACCGCAGGAAAGAGGAGTTTGTCAGCCCCAGCGCGGATCTGCAAACATGGAAGGCGAGGGAAAAGAAAATGATCCACATCAACATTCACAGAAAAATTAGTCAGGTCCTGCCTCAGCCACAATTGCCATCAAGGCTTTGCGGTAACAAGGCAGAGGAGGTTGCAGCGGCACGAATGGGATCTTGCCACCTGAATAATGCACTGCAGCAGGCTCTTTCCTGGTGATTGCTCCCAGAATTTTAAAAACAAGCACGCAGTTCTGGATGGCACCCAATTTTGCCTAGGCGCTGAGAACTTCATAGAATAACGCCCCTGTGGACCACCAGTCGACCTCGGTCAAAATAAATCAACACATGTTGAACGGACCGCAATCCCGCACAAACTCAGGCAGGTGGCATGGCAAGTGTACTCCATGTCGCTGAAAGTCTCGGGCGCCGCATAATATGGAGTCCCGCACCTTTCCACGCTGTTCTCACCAGCTGATACCCCACAAAAACAGCAGGGCGGCCGCCCGGATCGGTTGAACCCCAGGGGTAAGGAATTTGGCGACTTACCATCCAAGCGTCAGGGTTTCAAAATCCCAGAAATGCAGTTCGGTATCCATTCAAGCCACACTTGAGTCCCTTAACATTCTGTGACGGACTACACACAACTGTTGGCACAATTCTAGAATCTGACTTAGTTCCGAAGGCTGACAACATCAGATTTGATGGCATAAAAAATGATGAAGTTAGCAAATGCAATCGAAGCACATACCCTTTGCAGTCGCTGCAGAGATTGAACATCCGAAGTCCGAGAGCACCAGTTGCCGCTGAGAGTTCCTCAGGAAAATGAAGTCAAAGGAAGCACAAAGAAATTGTTCAATCCTGATTAACAAGACCTCGGTCGGAAGGAGGGATCAAGCAAACCAAGGACAGGTCAGCTGCTCTTACAGACATCAAAAGCAGACGCCCGAGCGGGAGACTTCAGTGAGAAAGTACTAGCTGATAACGCAAAGCCAAAGATCACCAGTATGTTCTCGGGTTTGATGTCACCTCAGCGCCAACTGGCGCGTTTCAACAACTTTATCCAGCAGGAACTCTGCTCAAGCCAAAAGCTTTGACTGTTATGCCGTTATGCCAGGTTGCGATGCATGATGCCAGAACAATGTAGATGATCCACGGCATCAGCAATTGGACGAACAGCAAGCCGCGCCGCCTTCTCCTGCACCAGCAAACCCAGAGCGTACATGTCCTCTCAACCCGCTGCCCCATCACCCCAAATCAAGCCTGCAAAGGGCCACCCGCCAAGAGCCTCCCACGCACTGTCAACGCCCAAGCTGAAAACAACCAACGAGACCTGCCCACCTCATTTCCCATACAAGGGCACGACAAGCAAAAAGATTGATACAACCCAACATAGGCCGGACACCAGTTGGAAAAGAGCCATGGGCACGATACTACTCGTAGCCGGCACGTCCACAAGCATCTTTGCAAGGACAAGCACTGTCGGCATTAGGTCTCGAATCAGTGCCTCCGCAAATCACACAGGCACAACTCCATCAGCAGTGCCACGATGTGGTCCTAGGTGCCAGGCTCCGAGATACATCTGGAAGAAGGCTTAACTAATGATCGCATGAAAGGCAAATGAGAACCTACGTACGACTCACAGAAAGCAATAAGCATCAAAAGCTAGCATGCAAACTTGTAAACCACGCCAAGCAACATTTTCAAAAGCCTCCTGCAACTTCAAAATGTTTGGGTGGCTGCTGGCCGCCTCCAAGAAAAGGTATGTACGGGGATTGCAGTGTCAATTTTGCTGCGGCGCCAGGAGAAGAAACAAACAGAAGCACAGACAGACTTCACTGTGTCTCGCCACTAGTATGGCATCTTTCCAACATGCGCCCAGGCAACATGAAACTTCCGAAGTTTGGTCAATTCAATAATTCCACGCCCCGGCCTTGTGGATGGCAATCTCATTCTGCCAAGATGCACTGCTGATTTGGAGCCTGAGCTACGAGCACTGCCTCATCTAAACCGGCAGGAAACATCTGGGCTCAAGACCTAACAAGCTCTTACCCCCCACCAAGCCCCCCAACTTCTGGATGCATTTCACCGCAAGCACCTGATTGTTGTTCCTGCGTTTGGCCTGCCCAGGGCGGACTAGATCACATTTTCCCTGTGGACCACTTCCGATGACCATGCTTGTAGCTTTCGGAACTAGCAATAGCTTTCGGAACTAGCAAGCAGACAAGGCCCGCGCCCAGAGCACTTTTGCGGTCGAACCATTGCCTAAAAGGACATGTTGGGCCAAAAAGCACGGACAATCTTGTCTGCAACCGGTGGTACATGTGACGAAATTGTGTTCAGAACATCGCGGGATAGAATTTACCACTTGAGTGCTGGGGCAGACACCAAGGATTCTGCATGGATCGACGTCGCAAGCTTGCAACAACTCCTTTGAAAGCCAAAGGCCCAGAACCAGCTTGATTGAATGTGTTTGAATGCGTCAAATGAAAGGAAACGTGCCACGCTGAGGTCCCCACAGTGGGCAGAGTAGGTGGGTCTGCCTAATCAGGCAAATGCAAAAGAAGGCTGCTGACACGTACTGGTCTTTCAGGGAAAGAAAGTTCTGAGACCATGGAGCCACACAAAAAGAGCATCCTTTGAGACGCAATCCCGAGCCTGAACGCTTGGCTTTTCCACGCACTCAGCCAGAGCCTGGGCAACAACGCCCGTTGAAACCGTTGAAAGGGGGCGTCAAAGAAAGGCGTGGCTCTCTGAGGCTTCCACCCACCGCAGGCCACAAGTAATGGCAGCTACTGATGCAGTTGCAGCTGCCTTTGCGTGTGCGCAACTGACGAAAGCAACATGTGACACAAACTCTCAACAACTCCATCCCCTTGCAGGTTTTCTTAGCACCACACACTGACTGACACCCAAAGGCCAGTGCCAGCTGTAGCAACCCCGCCACTGGCACTCGGAAGCGCTAATGCAGCCTGCAGCCAAGATGTTGTTTGCAGTGCAGAAACAATCATTGCTGCTGACCCATGACCAAGGCTAAGGCTCCCAGATGAGGGGCAAGGGTGCCAATGGAGGCTCCATAGTAGGCCGCACCTGTAAAGAAAATGAAGATGCTTGCATTGCTTTACCAATTGCAAAATGACAGTGTCAGGGCTGACCTGCGAAGGCGCACTCCATAGGATTCACGTATTGGACAAAGTATTGTGAATCCTTTTGAGAAAATTGTTTTTAGGTTCCTGGGCATGTGGTTGCATGCAGTGTCACCACAATAGTAAATCACTGACTGATGTTCAAATGTTGGAAGCTTGCGTGACGTGAGATGGGCTGTAGTGGGAACAGATTCGCAGAAATGATCAGAACAATTGGTAAGATTTGGCAAATATGTTGCCCATTCACTTCCAAGCCGATCAAAGCCAAAGGGGCTTCCAGTTTTCAGATCATGTTGATCACTTTGAACGCATGAATCTGCACATGTAGTAGTATGCGTAGTTGCCATTGCCCTTGATTGAAGATTTGGATCATGTTGGTCCAACTTCAGTTCTGATTCATTCTCATGCTCTTTTGAGTCATCAGCAGATTCATCCTGCTGTTGGGTTCTCGTCCACTTTCATGTTCCCTGGGCAGTAACATTCCGTGAACATGTGGCTCAAAGACTTAAAGAACAGCTGGAGTGGTTCACATCACAAATAATAGAACAACGGATGTCAGGATTCAGGAGTCCATGGCTCCACCATGTGATGCTTGATGTTGATGGCTATCCAGGAGGGCCAAGACTTCAGGTCGTTTTGTTAGTGCATTTGACTCCCACATGTCCCCAATGCTGCCATGCTCACTTTTGCGACATCTCCCGCATCCACAAGTCAGTCGTGAAGCATCTGCAGAGCCAGAGGATATCATCCCTTTACTCTTTGGCAATCAAACATGGCTGTCTTGCAAGTACCTGTGGCTTGAAGGGTACAGGGTATACGGTGTATACATATATAATTATATATATATGGGTGTAGACATACGTACCCTGCCAATGGCCAAGGCGATATTCCGGAAGAATGTGCCATCTTCGATTCATTTTGTATTTCCCCCTAGTCTCAGCTTTCTTCTAGCAAAGCAAGACCTGACAAGACCTGGGTGCAACAAAGCGTTTTGCTATGATAAGAAACTATATAATCGAACATGGGGAATAAACAGGCCTAGAAGACTTCGGACTCAAGGATTTAACTACACAACTTGGAAAAATAGATTCGCATATTTCCGTTGAGGTGCACATTGAAGGACACATGCGCAGCATGCTTGAAGCCTTTGGGCCTTGCCTGATGTCGCCGCCGCGGCAACAGCGGCCATAGGATTGTCCAGACGGCGGAGCCCACCTGATGCATCTTTTTCTCCACCAAATCTCTATCCAACAACATATTTTCAGAAAATCGTGTCTCATGTTCAATCCGCAGTGCAACTAGTTGAAATTCCAACCGAATGGCATTCAGCTGAGAAGCAGACTGCTGCCGACCAGCTACATGGTCACCTTCGCCTTCCATCAGTGCCTTGCGAGGCGATGAAGTTAGCTTTCAGCTTCTGGTGTTTGAAAGGAACATGTCAAAACCTTGTGTCATGGTATTTAATGAAACATGCAACCGGAATTTTCAGCTGAAGTACACCAACATCGACTCCCAAACACCGAGTTTGTGCATGCCGAGACAAGATCCCCCCATGGCGAGACAGAGTGATGGACCAATCGATGTCGTGACAATATTACAGCTTCCGGAAGACACAAACTCACGTAGCCACAAAAACTCACATGGGGAGATCAAAGCCTTTTTTGGGCAAGAGTTTCAGCATTGTTTCAACAGCGTGACAAAATCACACAAGATGGTCTACGAGACAGCATCCATCTCACGACAGGATCCCACCTAGGAAACAAAGTGAAAGGAAAACCCACGCGGCAAAATGAAGGACAACATCATGAAGGTGACAAGATCCTACAACAGGAGACAAAGTGGGAGACAAACTTAACATGCTCAATACAAGATCCTACAACCGGAGACAAAGTGGGAGACCTGGAGACAAGAACCCCGACAACAGTGCAGTCTGGAAAAAACCTCCGTCAAAATTGTACTGTTTGCAGGATTCTCTCACAGCATGTGCTACGGAGTGACAAGTGTCACCTTTCTTGCAGCCGTTTTGATTGTTCTGGTCTCATTGGCAACTTGGCGCTTACAAGGCTGTTTCAATGACCTGCAAGTTCTCAAAAGAAAATACAAACACAAGTGTCTGTTCAGCACAGGAGCAAAATATGCAAAATCACTTCGACAAATGCACACAAAGTAAGACAGGTGACGCCGCAATTGTACCATCGGTGTCACGGCAAAAACCCTGAAATACTCAAACAAAAAGCACCCTACTCGGTCAGTAGATTCAAAGACCTGCAATCCAAAACATCGCAAGGCTGATGCAGGAAGAAAAAGCAGGACAGCCTAGTCAGCATTGCACGTCATCACAGTTTTGGTGTATGAGTCGGTCGAAATACAGAAATATTCCACAAACGTGTGAGCACATTCCCCCCTTTTGACTTGTTTATGTATATGTTTTTTATTGCATGTCATCTGCATGTCCGGAGCAGAACGCAATGGAAATGATCCCTGCTGTTTGCTGTGGAGAGCCTCAACACTCGTTTGCCAACCGGACAACGGCATGGCCAAAGAAGAGGTTGATCATGGTGGCCTGCAGCGCGAAACCCACCAATGTGAACAAAAGCGGCAAAGTGCGGCTACTGCCATCACGGCAACACGAAAATCCTTCAGCAACATTCAACAACCAAATTTGAGGTTCAAAAATGGTATGGTTTGCTACCAACTTCTTGAGACTGCACAACAACTCCACTGTCCATCGCTGGCTCTGGCCGAGGCTCCTGGGCCCGGTCCACCTCAAGCCGCGCCGGCGCATGCGCCCAAGCAACTTCAGGGTGTGCAACCTGGGCAAACAGAAAAAAACTCCGGGTGATTTTTTTTGCCACCTTTTCAAGACGGTTCCCGCACATAACATCACGCTCCGTGAGGCACTTGTTTGGTAGTCATGGTTCGCACAAACAGGTACAATTCCAACATATTCAATATTCATCTCATTTTTGCCCGTTCTGACCTCTTGATCTTGATGTGGCTTGTGCAAGGGCCACAAACAAGATTGTGAATATCTCTGGCAGTGCTCACCAAGACATGCTGCAGTTCGGCAATGGGGTGGCGAATGATTGATCCCGACAACTCCAGGGGGTTGAAACATCATTTCTGACATGTTTCTACTACCGTAGCTGCATCACGTGTGGGTGTTGGCTGCTCACAAAACATACACTGGCATGTTTCTACCAACCGTGACCTTGCAATAGACAGTTTTAACTCATATAGGTGTGTCTCCATGTGCGCACATCTCAGAGATGGCAAACAAAGCTGAGGAATGATAGACCACTTACCCGGCTTGAATTTTCACCACAGACTTTGCCGCACCAGCACTGCCGTAATCACTTTGAAGCACTGAAAATGGTGCCCGCGGGATTTCCGATGAGTTTGAGACCTGCCCAAAATAATGGCCATCCAGCTCTCCCATCTCGATTGCGAAGCTTCCTCTGCGCACGCCTCAAGGCCTCACCAACCTCATTAGTTTCAATCAGTTCTGCATAGAATGCGTTCATCAAATCCTTGGTGGCATCATCACTGATCGCCCATTGACTCGCAAGCACTCTCTTGGCACCTGCCAGTTGGAAGGCTCTGGTTAGCCCAAGTACGCCTTCACCTGGGAACATTTCACCCAAGCCCGTGTGGCAAGCACTCAATGTGACTAACTCGCAATGTGGTAACTTCAAACCGCGGACTTCTGCGGCTGTAAGGATGCCACTTTGCTTGGTGGCTCCTTCTCGCAGCCATGTTTGAGCCCCGGCAAATGCTAAGCCAGACCAATGCCAAGGATCCTGATATGGGCCTTCCTTGAGGGCACGCATGAAACGACATGGTTCACGACTAGCTTGTTCCAAATTTGGATTCAAATAGAAGCCATGCGTAGCAATGTGGAGAATGCGAAGTGAGCCCACTTTGAACAACACCAAACTTGAAGCCTCCTCACCGAAGAAGGACTGGGTTGGTTCGAAGTAAAACTTTTCCGCAGCTTGATTTAAACACTTCACCACCATCTCCCCTTCAAAACGTGTGTGTTTCAGGGGCCCGAAACAGGCTCCACGGTCAGTGCCCTGTGTGATGGCTGTTCGAAGAGCTGAATCACCCAAGCCTCCTCCATGCTGTTCTGAGTCAGGATTTCCACTGCAAACCTGTTGAATGATTTGGTCAACATAACTTTGTTCGCAACCAACCGACAGGACGCGTACAAATTTTCCACTGATGGGAATGATTCTGTCCACTGTGACCGAGTCGTCCTCTGGTTGATATCCTTCTTGCGGTGCTGCGCTGCTTTCAGACGCTGCAGGGAACTCGAAGGTTGGGTCAGCAATGACAGCGCAACCACATGCAGAAGCAGGTACTTCGCATGACCAAGTCAGTATATCTCGGGCACTGGTGACGTAGCTGATCGTCAGGTCCAAATCCAGGACATAGCCGTCATCTTGGAGGGGAAGGGCTTGCCATGGCAACTTACCAAGCGGACCATCTGCTGCCACGATGAAATGATCAAGGTCGGGAATTCTGCAACGAATGCGATCGAAAAGCCTTTCTCGCAATCGATGCCCAGCTTCAAAGAAGTCGGCAACCTTCCTCCTCACCACACTCTTGGGAAGGGTTTCAAACAGATTTGGGTTCCAGCTCAGGAACTCCATATATTGTTCTATGTCTTCGTCCAAGGCGCCAAAATCAAACAGCAAAGGCTGCTCACCATGACAATATGAATCCGGGAGGACCACTGCTGCTACGTACCTACGCAACACATGCTTGAGTCCATCTCTCAAATCTGGGACAACTTGATGAATGTACACAAATTCAATAAGGCATGCGCGTTCTGGAATACATCGGCTGACTTCTGCGACGTTCACACATGTGAACATGGAGTCGATGCGGTTGGTAGCAGCCAAGGTCCTTTCCAGATCCCGCTGTTCAGTCATGAGTTTCTCGATTGCTTGGCTGGACATTGAGGAAGTAGTTCCAAATACACGTTGCGCGAGCTCTCTGCGTATGCTCGACAAGCGCTCAATGCGGGAATCTAAAAATGACATTGATCTTTCGGCCTTCTGGCACATTAGCCACACACCCTTCCGTTGAAAAACGATGTTCAAAATGTCTTCCTTCGTATTTGCATCGGGTTTCGTCAATTCGGTCACTGAGGTGGAAAGTTGTCTGAGTCCGTTCAACTCCAATACTGCTGAGAGAATCAAATCCAAATCTCCACTTGCGTGCGACAGAAAACTCATCTTGTGACGTTCATGACTGAAAGCCATCACAGCTGGTAGCAGCAGTGACTGTCGCTTTGCAGCTTCCATCAATTGCTGCAGCATATCACCAAATTCCCCCGCGTTGGCTAGCACCTTGGACACGCATTTTGCAACGCACGGAGATGTCGAAATGCGTTTGACTCAAGGAAGGCAAACTTCGAAAACGTATCTTAGCAATGTTTTAGTACCCGGACATGTCGGTGGCGGAAATTTCAGAGGATCAATGCCCACAGGGCGAAAGAAAACTGCGCCTATAGGATGCGTGCGAGACCATCTGTGCGTTCGACTTTGACATCTCTCGCGTGACATCTCTTTCTTTTGCTATCTCTTGCTCTTGGCATCTCCTTCCATCGGCATCTCCTTCTCTTCTCTTCTGTTTCTATTCTCACTCTTCTTCTTGACATCTCTTTCTTTTGACATCCCTTTTTTCCTGTCATTTTGTTTTCTTTGGCATGTCTTTGCTTTGACATCCCTTTTTCTTGTCGTCACTTTCGCTTCACATCTCTTTCTCTTGGTATTTCATTCTTTTGGCATGTCATCGTTTGCTCTTGACATCTAGACCTTTTGAATCTCACTCACTTCACATACCTTATTTCCCGTCACCCCTTTCTCCTGCTGTTATCTTTTTTTTGACGTCTCTGTCCTTCCTCCTCAAACCTGCTTCTGTTCACATCTCTTCTCTTCACTCTTTCTCGTTCTTTCTCTTTCCATCTCTCCCTCTTGACAACGCTTGTCCATCTGCTCGCAGACACAGGTCAAAATTCCTTGGCGCAGCAATTCGAATGCGCTGAGCAACCAATGAATTGCAAAACACTATGCCAGTGGCGCACAGGCGTGCATCAAAAGTTACCTCACATGTCAAACGGGAAACGCAAGAGAGCGACGCACGCAAAAAAAACACAGGAAAATCACCGAAAACACTTACGCTGCACGGCCGATCGCAGACCATTCCCAAAATGACCCTCTTCTGAGGCTGCTCTCTCTCAAAACCGCATTTGGGACAAGACTTCCTCCAAAAAGTGCAATTTGAAGATGTGAAAATGCAGCTTTCACCAGAAACTTCCTTCAAAGATCCAACTCTACCCTATTGCAACTCCACCCTATTGTACTGTTCTCTTCTCTATTCTGATCTACTCTACAACCCTACTCTGCTCTTCTCTCCTCTACCCTACTGCTTCTCTGCTCTTCTTTGCTCTGCTCTGCTCTTCCCTACTGTTCTCTTCTCGACTCTTCTCTACTCTGCTGTGTTGTGCTCTTCTTGAATCTCTGTGACACGGAAGTTTCTCTGGGATAGCTACATCTGCTTGTGAAAATTCTGAGAGTTGCGAAGGAGGACGCATCAAAATTAGAATGCCACATGGCTCCACCATGGTGACAGTCACACTCGGAGGCACACTCAGGAAAAATGAACATGAATGTCGACAAAGTGGAAGACAAGACAACACCCACACACGCCAAAATTGGCATAATCCCTTTTGCTTCATGGAAAGCAAGAACCCTCACAGTTTGCAGATCCCGCTTGGAAAGAAAAATAAAGGAATTTGCTCATGGCTAAGACCTGCTCCACTGCAGGCTTGCCTTTTTCAAGCACACTCGTTTCTACTACTGGGTACCACCAGCAATCACATCGCCAATTCCCACCAACAAGTTTCAAACGAATTTTCAGGCCTACCGGATCTAGCATTGCAGAAAAACATGTGTTGGGTTCCTCATGTTTCATGGGGAAAAGGTCGTTGCGAATGCACTGGGGCCAAGCCCTTCGAGAACAAATTGTTTGGCCACAACCAGTACCCAAACTGATAAAGTTCTTCTACAGCTAAGGCAAGAACGGCTGCAATATTCACCAAACAAGTTGTGGTATTTGGATGGTACTTGCCAAAATGTTGCTCCCCCATCTCCAACGCTCTTCGTGAAAGGGCCAAGCTTTCATCTATCTTACCACGGCAGAGAGCCACCTGGGAAAGCCCGCCCAGACTTTCATGGCATTGCGCCAAGTCCTGCCTTAACTCACGAATTTTCAATGCTTCCTCGTGCAAAGGAGCTGCAGCGTCCATCTCTCCAAGCATTGATAGCAAGTGCCCCAAGTTGTTCAAGGCGTCCGCCAACTGAAGGTCATTCTCTTTGCAAAATTGCCGCTGAAGATGTAGGGCTCTTCCAGTATCGACTTTGCCCGCTGGCCGTGTTTCTCATTGCCTGTTCTTTCAAAAGCCCTGGCTAGAGCTGCTCCGAAACTGCTCAAAGCCAATCTGTAGGAGCGATGCCCTCTTCCCAAAACTTCCTGAGCCTTCTCCACGGCAACTTCTGAATAAGCTACTGCTTCCTGAAATGCACCACTCAAAAGGAAGAGCTGCGCTAGTTGGATCAGGGTCCTAACACGCATTGGGTGCGATTCTCCAAGGAGTTTCTGTCGCGTATCTTCGACCGTCTTCAAAAGGGAATGAGCCTTGTCAAACTCGCCTCTTCTCAGTTTCAACTCCGCCAGAGTGCTCAAAACAAGCGTGCGATCTGTGGAGCAGGGATTGTGCGTTTCTTGGGAAATCTCAAGCGCTGCTGACAGAGCCTCCTCAGCCTCGTCGAGTTGCCCAAGTTCAAGATAAATTTCTCCTAGGAAGCAATTCGAGGAAAACACGTCTGGATGGTTTTTGCCACCCAAACGCAGTCGGAAATTCTTTGCTTCAGTGAGTAGCTTGCGCGCTTCATCCAGCTGGTGCATTTCAAAGTAGTAATGCCTTTCAAGGTCGCCAACTTCAATGGTGTCGCATCAAGCATCTTAAGGTATCTTGAGTTCTTTCTTTCCACTCATATGATTCTGATTCCACAGCTTTCAAAAGACATCTGGCCAAAAATTAACTCTCGTTTGACAACTCGCTAGTTTTCAGAACCAAATTCTTGCAGCACCCCACCTGCCAAGATCATGCACACAAGACATGGCACATCCACAGTTTCGCCCCCATTTATTCTCTGCTAGGCGCAATGCTTCTTCCAAAGTGGCTAAGCCCTCTTCTGCCCTGCCCAATTGTGTTTGCAGCTTTGCCAGCCGCAGGAGGGTCATGATTTGTTCAACAGTGTTAGCGTTGGTCATCGGGCTACAATCTTTGAAGCTTTCCACAAGACGTTCTGCTTCTGCGAACTCTCCCAGGCCATTTGCCAGTAAGCCCGCCAGCTCAACCTTGATCTTCAGCTCCAAGGTCCGGTTTCGTGGCTCATAAGTTTGCTGACTTGCAGCCGCCTCTTGCAGAAGTGATTTGGCTTGGTGGAAACACATTGACGATTGCGGTTGAAGGATCAGCGCTTTGGCCTTTTCCAGCTTGAGCTTTGCCAAGCCAACACCTTCATGCGCTCGTGACAGCATTTCCAGCTGCTTCATATTCTCCTCAAACTCCTGGTGGTCCAAGTCCAGCTTCAATTTGCCTGTTGGAAAGGTCATGGGTTCAAATTTCAGCTCGCCAAGCCCAAAGCTTGAGCATCTGCCTAAAAACAACTTTGACTTCAAAAAGCAAAACTCTCGCTAATATGTTCAGCTGCCATAATATCGAAGTAGCCTGAAATGCTGCTCTATGAAGCCATTGGTATTGGTTGACAGACCCCAATTCTCCACCTTTCGCTTGCGAGCTTCCCTTGCCAGTGCAGCAGCATCTTCCCGCTTCCCAATATCGATTCCCTGCTGAATGATTTGTGCCACAATTTGTAAATGGGCAACTGTTGGGTCAGCTGGCAGTAGGAAGGCTTTTTCCACTGTGCTTTTGGCTTCACCGAAGCAGCGGCAAGCTTCCAGCGCATCCGCTACTAAGAACATGCAACTTGCGACTGAGGCACCTGCTTGGCGCACCCTCTGTGATGCAAGCTCACTCATGAGCTCCTCTCTCGCTTCAAGCGCAAGCTTGCTTGCAGCATCGAACTTGTTCCGATAAGCAAGACATCTGGATTGTAGGGCTTTAGCCTTTTGTATCCTCAAGCGGGTGCATTCTGAGTGGTAGCGCAAACATGGAATGATGTTCCCTCTAAGAACTCCACCCCAGAAACCTTTGAAGAGTTGCTCAGCGGAGCTGCAAGGAAACCTATACTATGGACAACTGTAATAGCAGCAGCAAGCGCCTTGCAACAGCGGTACCACATCTATTTGAGAACACAATGTTAAATTCAAATTCAAACGGATTTACCTAATTCTGTTTGATACAGTAACTTGCCTGGCATTCATGATCTTTTGGGATCGTTCGCTCCTATTTCGCGAAGGAAAGGACGCAAGAAACCGAAAAAACAAGCAACTCCCTTCAAATTAGGAGAACCGGCAAGTTCAAGAAAGACAGAAGGCACCGAAGGGAACTGCTGCACCAGTACCAGCCCAAAGCAAACCAAAGAGAACCGCGCAGCCATGGAAACGACTGACGCACATGAATAATAAAAATAATGCAGACAGAGAGAGAGAGAGGGAGAGAGAGAGAGAGAGAGACACACACATAGGCCAGAACAACCTAGGTACCACGTTTTGAGATTGTCGTCATGTCAAACAGAAGTGGTCTTGCGCTGCAAATCGAGGCAGTTGCAGCGAAAGAATGAAGACACTTGAAGACACCAGAAGATACCAAGAACCAGGGCACCCTTCAGCAACCCCCGTCTCACCAAATCGCCTCAGCCAACTCTTTGTATCAGAAGAAAAGAGCCTGATAGCGAAGGCTGTCGGCGAAAAACTGATATAATGTGTTATGAATGCTATGAGAGGGGAGGATGATGACACAAGGTACCTTTCAACAATCCTAGACAAAAGTCATCCATTTCACGCCATGTCAAACCCCTGTCTAGCGAAAACTTCCAAGCTACGCATCATGTCGACGCTGTTTTACTCAAAACATATGACAATTCCAACGTTGCCCGTTGCATTACTTGACTGTCTTGAGCCCCAAACGAGAACTAGATTCTTCAAGGCTGTCTTCAAACAAATCAGAACCATGATCATAGTCCCTTATGAAAGAAGCTCATTGAAAGAAGCTCATAGAGACGAGGTGAACAACCGTACTAGTGTGGAACTTCAGAAATCCGTAACCACGACCACGCCAAGTATCAATGGGAACAGCTGTCCTGCTGGCAACGAAGATGCGAGCTCTCGCCCTTGCTGCAAGCGCTGTTCAGCATCGTCCAATTTGCCCAGTTGCAAAAAGCACTCTCCCAACTGTATGAAATTCACAGAAAGAGAAGGAACTTGTTCTGAACCAGACTTATTCTGCAAAATCGCTATGGCCCGATGAGTAAGAGGGTATGCCTCTGAAAAGCGACCCTGCTGGTACAATAGATCGCTGAAGCTCACCAAGGCAGTCAAATATGTTGGATCAACTGCTTCTTGCATCTCAATCGCTTGCTGGTAGTGTAGTTCCGCAGCACAAAGTTGTCCACAGAACTCTTCAAGATTTGCAAGGTTGTTTAAGGTGAGCATGCAAGCCTTGGAGACTTCCCCATATGCGCTTCGTTCAGCAGCGAGAGCTTCTTCGAACAAGCTATGCGATTCCAGAAACCTCCGTTGCTGTCGCCGAACTTGAGCAAGAGTATTGAGACATGCCCCTAGAAGCTCGCCATCTTGGTGGAAGTATCTTTTGCAAAGACCCACGGCATTCTCAGCATGAACTTCAGCTTTCGAGATGTCTCCAACAGACAAATAGGTAATGCTGCAGTTGTTCAAACATATCACATAATGCCTGTTCATGCTTGAGTTTCCAACCAACGGCCAGCCTTCAATAGCATCTTCGTACAGCGGCATTGCTTTGACGACATTCTGGGTCAACCTATAGAAGTCGGCTAATATGAACAAGGCCTCCTTATGCTCTTGTGAATGAAGTCCAAACTTTAATGCACAGCTCTCACACTCTGCAATCATGTCCTCTTCTTGCGACAAATGTTTTCTGATCGGCTCAAAGGTGTGAGAAGGATTGTGCACAGTAACTGCCACTTGCTCAAGGCTAAATGAACCACTTGTCTGTCCATTTTGGCAAACTGTTCCAGTGATCACTCCAGCACCATTTTCCTGGCCATCAAAAATCGTCTCCTTGTCTTGCACTTTAAAATGACCACCGGAAACGGACGCCACGATATCCTGGTTTTGTCCATCCACAGTCCAATAGCCTCCTGCAGTTGTACGGAGGTTGATAAACACCTCTTTTTGCAGTCCAGAAAAAAGATCAGGATGACTAAAGTGTCCGCTGTATGAAGTGCGGACTCCTTGAGGCCGATCCATGCAACTTTCGCACAGATCAAAATTGTCACACTGCTTACATTTGTAGCGACAGCCAGTAATGTTTTCTGCCAGACACCAATCACAAACAACACCATGGTGAACGACTACCTCCGAATCGCCCATGCTTGCTCGAGGTCACTGAGTCCTGAGGAGAAATAGTTCTGAATGACGAAGCCTAACGAGCATTCAAAACATCGATGCAAACTAGCTGAAAAACTTGATATGGTTGTGACATCACTGGTAAAACAACATGACATAAGTTGACACAAGTATTTCGGGTAGACTGTCTTGTCCAGCTCGCCTGTCAGAATCTTCGAAAGAGCAGTCATGAGTCATGATTGCTGTGTCTTGATGTTATCAGTTGAAAGGAAATAAGCTCTGGCAGCATTAGCTCTTTTATGTCACACTGTCGCAGTTGAGGTGCTTGTGTATGAATTCAATGTACCTTGCAAAGTTCTGAGACGGCTTTTCCGAGCCAGATCCAATGACGATGTGTTAAGTGCAGTTGGCCCACAACTTGAAACAACAATGGCAACAAGTTGACAGCACCTTGCACTTCTGATTTCCGCTCTTCCTCAGCAAAACGAGACATGAAGCCCTTCCCCCAATCTCAGAAGCTCACGAAAGTTTGCAAGGATTTATCTCATCATGACCTGGCTTGCTAACAGACTTTGCACAGAAAAGGGTACATCGTGGCTTGTCAGCATCACACCCACACGACGCTTTGCCCCAGAAAGCGCAGCATGCTGTGCTCAAGCGCACCAATTCAAAGCAGACCATGTACTGACATTGCACAGTCGCCTGCTCCTGGCAATAGATGGCCAGTGAACCTCACCTCATCGCAGATTCAATGCCTTCAAGTTCAAGCCATTGAAGCTCCTGGTTTCTGATGTGTTGTTTATTTTGAAGGCTACATGCTTGGAAAATATGATGGAGCATACTGTGATGACTGCAGTCGATTCAACAAGAATCGGTGCAACCAGTGTTGTTCATGCAGCCGGAAGAGGGAAGAAACATGCAGCCGGAAGGCAAAAATGTCGCTGGGGAAAACTGACAAATTGGTGAACTACGCTTCTGGTTGGAATGTTGGTTTGTGGCCCTATGTTTTTATTACATCTTTTTAAGAGCTCAAGCGTGCAAGTTCCTGGGCCTTTGAAATCACTGTCAGAGATTCTACCAGACTTGAGCCAGGAATTCGGAGAGCCAAGTTGTCCTAAACTGTCGCGCAGAAAGCTATGTCCTTTAAAGCATTAGTTCCACAGGGCTCACACAACACCTAGCAGGGACTGAAACTGAAAGGGACAGCCATCAGCAGCAGCTCTCACAAAAAAGTGCCTTTTGCTCTGCAGATCCTCCAACTCTGAGATCTATTGGAGCAAGTCTGAATACTCTTCACGGATTGCGTCCAGCAGCTCGATTCCACGAAGCTGTGGGTTGTTAACCAGGAAACCTTAGCCACGTAGAGAAACAAAAGTGCGTGCAAGGTTATGCTTGACACTTGTACACGTGCTGTCTGAATCATTTTTGGTTGCTGTCTTCATGCCGAACCAACAAGCAGGGACAACCACTTGCCAAGATGCTGCGGAGGGATTCCGCTGCTTCCTTGATGGCCTTGATGATGAATGAAGCAGTGTCCAGAGAATCACGGGTGCCCGGTGCCTCGGCGATCTCCTGAGCTCTCTGCTGAACTCTCTGAGCCTCAACTGCAATGGAAAAAACACAGCCTCAAAAACCGTGGCATTGATGCTCGCATGGTTGAGATCTGTAGCACTAAACACTAAATTCACTAAATGCCAGCTGGCAAGCCTCGAACCTGTTTAAACAAAACAAAAAACAGCGGTTTGAAGAAAACTAGCCACGCGCGCAAGCAATTGAGCAGCTGCAGTGAAGTCTAGGATAATTTGTTGATCCTTCAGTTGTGCGTGTTCCACGAAGCGGTCTTCAAGCAGGTTGGCAATATCATGCCAGTCGGTATTCGCGTCACCATCAGGCCTAACCCACGGCGTGTTGTCGGGGTCTGGAGGTGCCTGGAAAAGTATATATATATATATTTATTTATTTATTTATTTATTTATTTATATTTATATTTATATTTATATATAATATATATGTATAAATATGTGAATAAATTATATATATATTATAGCATCCTATAGTCTTTGACAACTAGCAGAGGCAAAAGCTTGAAAGACCAAAACTCGTTGCGCTGAGCATCATTGTAGTGAGACGGATGCATTCCAGGGCATCATGAAGGTCTGGGCTCACCACAACATACTCGTAGATGTGCTCACCATTCACTGTCTCAATTCCTGCAACCGGCTCATCGTTTAGAAGGATTCGAATCTGATTTTCCTTCAAGATCTTTGGATCATTCACATGGCCAAAGAGACTCTGCCGCAAGTCAAATATTGTCGCTGTCGTGGGAAGCTGGACAGTAACTTCAGCACCGGTGACCGCGGAGCAACAGCGTACGTCCATCTTCGCAAAAGACTCTGATGGCGGAAAATTTTAGTAACTCCAGTACCTGGACTCTCAGTGCCAAATGAGACAGGTACTAAGACAAATCCACCCAAGTATGGTTGACCCCAGAAACATGCATGGTGAGTCTCACTCCGGTGAGTGTGTGCATCATGTCTCCCCAAGGCCTCAAATTCGTTGATAAAAGATCTGATAAACATAGTAGTACAGTAAATCCAAACATTCAAAACCATTGGAATCTTGATACCAGTCCTTCATGAGGTTGCCTAGCAAGCGACAGCATGGACATGAAACCAAGTAAGCCATTCAGGTCAAACATGGTGGTAAGCCCACCTATGTCCACTTGGCGAACCGTCATGCCAACGCTTCAAAAAAGAGGGCTGGTATGGCTGGTATTGTCCAGTTTCAGCGTTGATGAAGATTGTTTAGACTCAGTTTGCGCTTGGGCAATAAGCTGCAATGATTGCACAAACATGTGGAGGAATAGCTCATCAAGAAGGGCTCATATAGCCACAAACACTTCCATTCCATTCCATCAAATATCACTCTCAATAATAAACTGAAGTCGTTGCCACAGGAGCGCACACAGTCGCTGCACCGCATCTTTTAACCAACTCGCGCGTCAAATGTCGCCTGAGAAGCCAAGATGGCAACATGTGACTGGGAGGCAAACAGCGTCCTTTGGGTTTGCCATCAAAACATGTGACTGATGTTGTCTTCAAAGAATGATCTTCTGATTGTCTGTTACGCCATAGATGTTCTACATCTGCATTTATATGGATTTGTCTGAAAATCGGGCAAGCACCCTCAAATTCCCGTGGTTATTGTAATATGCCCTTTAATAGAATGACCATTTGGAGGTACACCCCATTTTCAAACACATATTGGATCTGCAGAAGCGCGCAAATCTACCCTAAATCACGGTGCACTTCTTTATCGCACCTCCTCAAGTTGCCAACTCGGTAGTCATTGAAGTTCTCCCTAGGCCGAAGAAGACTTGCAACCCCCAACTCTGAGCAGACTCTGAAAGTCAGCCAGCTCAAGCACAATTCAATACAATTTCTTTGGTTGGAATCAAATACCTCCAAAACGATGCGTTCTGGCCTCTGGACAAACCGGTTGATGCTCACCACATTGTCTCCATCCTGCCCAAGAATTCAACTAGAACTTAAATCTGTCCCAGCTGTTTCCACATCTGCAGGCTGCCCCTCCAAAGACCTTGCAAGCTGGAAGATACGGGTTCAATCAAAAATTGGTAATTATGCCACAATCATTAGAACCCCATGGTAAAATCATAAGTTTTCTTGCGGAAAAAAGTAAACTCAGGTGCTATCCCCAACAGTTTGAAAACTTCTGCGTTTTTGCCATACAAAGTGTTTGTGCCATAAAAATTAAGCGTTTATGCCATTAAAAAAAAAACATCTGAACCCTTTGGAATTTCACAAAGCATCCGTACCAGAACCCTCCGGAACCTCACAAGGTCTCTGCACCGGAACCTTCCGGAACCTCACAAGGTCTCTGCACCGGAACCCTCCGGAACTTCACCACACATCTTCACCTAGACCCTCCGGAAACTCATCAGGTAGCTGCACTTGAAACTTCCGGAACCTCACCCGGTACCTGCACCAGAACCCTCCAGAACCTTGTCCGGAACCTGGTGTTGAAGCTGCACCGGATTGCGCCAGAGCTAATCTGGGTTAAAGACCCCATAGCAAAGTTTTTTCCTCAACAACACAAATTTTGGGGTGTCGGTGTCCCGCGTTTTCTGGGCAAACCCATACCCTTTTTTGCCAAAAGTATTATCTTGCTGCACCCATCTTGGCATTTCCGGAGCTATGCCTTGCAGCCACTTCTCTGCGGTCGTGTCGAACATATGGCACGACTTGACCCACAATGGGCCGGCCATTCGGATCTGAAACCATCCATTTGGGGGCCCAATAACTTGGTTTCAAACCCAGCTGACAATGATGAAATCCAACATCTCAAGCTGTAGCCTTGAAACTCATATGTTTCGTGTTTGATGCCCATACCGGACTTATCAGGTGATGCGCTCCGGAGATCATCATAGAGCTTCAAATGCCTGCGGGTGCTCTTTCTTTTCATTAGCAACTGAATAGTTTCTTGGAAAGTATGCTGTCATGCATAGTCAGCAGGTAAACACGAGTTACACTATCTTCAGATGTGCACGATACATGATAGAACCCGCCCGCACTGAAGGTGCCGCGGGGTGGTAGTTTAACAGCCAGGGAAACGAACGGACAGATCTGTCAGACTGGTACAGCTTCAGCTGGAGGGGGACCATGTTTGCTTGGGCGCGCCGCCAAAAAGTGCACGGGACCGTAGTAATTTGCACATTTTGCAGATCGGTCCAAAATCGTCCAAATGTGCCGTTTCCATCCAGCACATTGGCCCGACTTGGAGTCAACTTCCCCGCTTCGGCCAGCAAGAGCCCAACTTCGGCCCAACTTGGACCAATTGGCTCCAACTTCGGCCCAACTTGCCTCCAAGATGGCGCAACTTGGCCCCAACTTGGACCCATAGCCGGGCCCAATCCGAAATCCTCAAAACGCCCGTTTTCAGTAGTATGTTTCCACATTTTTTTGCTATCGATGACGCTTCGTTTGAAGCAATGACCTGGTGTGAAGTTGCGGCATGTTAGACTCGACTTGGACTTCCATGTGCATCACATGCATTGAATTTGGAATCCATCTGGATCGCTTTGGGCCCAACTGCAGCCCAACATGACCAATTGGCGCCAACTTGAACTTCAGTTGAATCCAAGACAACGCACCTTCGACCCAAGCTGGGCGCTTTGGGGCAGCCCGGGGCCAAGTTGGGCCCAGCCCGAGCCAATTTTGCGGGCTCAGTGCGGCACGCTGAAAATGTGCATTTTTGCTGCTATTTCCAATGTTATTTGGCTTTGATGGGGTTTCGTGCTGTCTTGGGCCCAACTTCGGCACCAGATGCCCCACACAGGACCAAGTTGCGCATTCTACGCCCAACTTGCGCCCAAGCGTGCGCAAGTTGCACCATGTTGGACCCTAGTTGGGCTCAAGTTGGGCCCAAGTTGGGGCCAAGTTGGGGCCAACTGGCCCGAGTTCGGCGCAAGTTACGCCAAGTTGGGCCCAAGTGTCCTGTTCGGCCCAACTTAAGGCCAAGGACGGCCAAGTTTGACCCCAGGGGACATGTCGAATTGGCAGCACAATCAAGGCACTACGTTTAAAACACGAGTCCGAATGAATATTTACCTTACAAACAAGCTACACTGCACAGAGCGTCTTCCTTCTGCACTTCCTTTACTAGATAGGTTCCATCTTGTTGCAAAACAGCCAGGCAAACAGAGCAGCAGTCTTCCAGAGTGTGGCCGCGGATTTTCTATCTCTCTTTCGCACAGTTCAAAAATGTCCCAATGGCCGTTGATAGCACACTGTGCGCACACAGCTGAAGCCATGTGCACAGCGTTTTGCCACAAGAGCCCTTCCGATGACTTTTCCTGTGAAGCCCCGATCAAGCGCCAGTTTGTACCACAAATGGCGTTCTTTTCGTTGCTTCCAAAATGCTATCCTCAGCCTGCCCGTGAGCAACTACTCAAGAAAGCAGCATCGGCGCTGTGTGAAAAAGGTTTCTGCCAGCTGCCAGTTGCTACAATCGTTTCTGAGCTTCTTCCGTTACACCACGGACAAATCAAATCATGATATGCGACTGATACTTGTTGCTGATGTTGTCAAAATGGAGACTCTCCATAGGCAATTTTGACACTAAAGATACCAGCGACGATCTGTGCCAGAAGAGAAATTAGTTTCTTCCGGCGATACACTTGGAATGGATAGGAAAGACTCGTGTTTTGATGGATTCCGCCCACTTAAAATCACAAATAAGTTTCAAGGCCTCATATGTCCACGAACCGATTCGATTCCCTCTGTTCAATCCAGATGTGGAGCTGCCCAGCTGCATGAATCAGCTACAGCAAGGTACCTGGTTTCAGCAAACAAAGCCCCGTCATCTGAAAGTCCAAAATACATGAGCGTCGTTTGACTATGCACTCTTGCCCGACTAGTTTTATCTGACCTGGCTCTGTTCAAATTGCCAAACGCGTGAACTGTGAGAATGCCAAAGTCACAATGCTGCATCGGAAACGCTGGCGAGGAACATCTCACAAAGATGCCTGCCATCTGGCTTTCATGGCATTTCTTCCAGGCCTCAAGCAGTGATGAGTGCTCCTTCCTCCGAAATTACAGCTGGCTCCAGGTAGCCTTGGGTCGGCTCAGTGTAGCTAAATCCGGGCAACGATTTTGAAGGCGGGAGCCTGGCTGCAAGCTTCTCAATGGCTGACGGTCGAGCAACCGGAGTGCAACGTTCCTTGACACTGGCGAGGTTACCTTGCAAGAAAAAACGCAGATACTTCGACACACCTTCCGTAAACCTTCCCGACCTCAGGCATTCCTCAGGCATGGTTTGAAATTGGTGCAATCGCTGCAACTAGACAGTTTTGCTCAAGCCACGAAGCAAAGTGGAGTCTGGAGTTGGACTTGCGCCACACAAAACTCGGAGACTCAAAACGAATCTGAGATCCACAGCAGCTTTTGACATCCCTTTGGCCACGGGGCTGTCCGCGTTGCTAATTCAACATGTCTTATACCTGAATAGGTTTGGTGTTACAAGTGGGCTGCCCCAAAATCCCATGGTGTATCATCATGTTTAGAAGTGCCATTTTGGGGTGATATACCCCACTTCTGGACAAACCCACAGATTGTAAAGCTAGAAAAAATCTGTAACACAAGGCTTGCCGTCAGCCAATGACCCATGGCACTGTAAATGCATCAAAGGTGGATGGTCCACCTGATGCTAGAGACGAAGCCTCACAGCAACATGCCTACAACTCATTCAACTTCTGAAGAATCGGCGGAAATCACCTAGCCCGACTAGAAGTTTCTGCCGCATTTGTTGGCAAACAAACCTCCGGAAACAGAGCAGTTGCAAGACACTGGCTGCATTTGTTGGTTTGTGATGTCTGTGCCTGATGCTGTACTGAGACATACCACCACTAGCGGCAGGTTGGTGGTCAGAGGAGCATTGGAAAACCACCCAGTGATTTGCATCTATCGCAAGCACAAGGGCCTTCTTCTGATGTCACGATCTGATACTGTGTCCCAAAATCCTGTCTACACATCTGTATGGCGTGGCTTATGCAACTTATGAAGAATCAGCTTTTCTTTGGAGACTACATGAGACTACCATGTGAATGACAGCAAAAACCACTCCGGAAGCACTGCACATGGAAAAATTGTCTCAGGAATTGGTGTGGAAGTGATGGCCTCAACAACTCTCTTGACAGCAACAAAGTCCACGGCAAGTGAGGGGCTGGATACCAGCACAGGGCATGTTCATCCACTGCACTGGGGAGTGAAAACAGGTCAGTGTTTCAAACACTCTGCCACAAGCATCGTCACGTTGATATGCTGAGATGCTCTTTGTTGGGCAGCTCTTGGTGGGTCACCACTCATTCCAGACGCCTGCGCAAGCCACCAAAAGTCAAGTGCGCCGATGTGGTTCCGGCTGCACGGGCCGCTCAATGGGCGCCAACAGTTCTGAAGCATTCAACAGAGATGTTTCCAAGTCCTCTCCAATTCGATTCGGGATGTGTCTTTCATGAGCTGACGAGCAAAACCAAAACACTCGTGACCAAGAAAGAATAGTTCGCCCTGTTTCTTCGGACCCTTCTCTATCAAACATGATGCGAAGCTCAAGGACTCAAGGGGATGAATCTGTTGAACAAAAGAATCAGAAAGATGTCACCAGAAACTGTCTGGAACCAGTTTCCTTCGATACAAAGAAAGCATGATAACAAAGGCTCATTCAAAGTTGAAAGCATCCCCTGTAAGATTAGCATGCTCTTCTCGGTCTTTCCCGTGCAATCCTTCTGTAACATTCTGGCGGAAATCACCTAGCCCGACTAGAAGTTTCTGCCGCATTTGTTGGCAAACAAACCTCCGGAAACAGAGCAGTTGCAAGACACTGGCTGCATCTGTTGGTTTGTGATGTCTGTGCCTGATGCTGTACTGAGACATACCACCACTAGCGGCAGGTTGGCGGTCAGAGGAGCATTGGAAAACCACCCAGTGATTTGCATCTATCGCAAGCACAAGGGCCTTCTTCTGATGTCACGATCTGATACTGTGTCCCAAAATCCTGTCTACACATCTGTATGGCGTGGCTTATGCAACTTATGAAGAATCAGCTTTTCTTTGGAGACTACATGAGACTACCATGTGAATGACAGCAAAAACCACTCCGGAAGCACTGCACATGGAAAAATTGTCTCAGGAATTGGTGTGGAAGTGATGGCCTCAACAACTCTCTTGACAGCAACAAAGTCCACGGCAAGTGAGGGGCTGGATACCAGCACAGGGCATGTTCATCCACTGCACTGGGGAGTGAAAACAGGTCAGTGTTTCAAACACTCTGCCACAAGCATCGTCACGTTGATATGCTGAGATGCTCTTTGTTGGGCGGCTCTTGGTGGGTCACCACTCATTCCAGACACCTGCGCAAGCCACCAAAAGTCAAGTGCGCCGATGTGGTTCCGGCTGCACGGGCCGCTCAATGGGCGCCAACAGTTCTGAAGCATTCAACAGAGATGTTTCCAAGTCCTCTCCAATTCGATTCGGGATGTGTCTTTCATGAGCTGACGAGCAAAACCAAAACACTCGTGACCAAGAAAGAATAGTTCGCCCTGTTTCTTCGGACCCTTCTCTATCAAACATGATGCGAAGCTCAAGGACTCAAGGGGATGAATCTGTTGAACAAAAGAATCAGAAAGATGTCACCAGAAACTGTCTGGAACCAGTTTCCTTCGATACAAAGAAAGCATGATAACAAAGGCTCATTCAAAGTTGAAAGCATCCCCTGCAAGATTAGCATGCTCTTCTCGGTCTTCCACGTGCAATCCTTCTGTAACATTCTGGCGGAAATCACCTAGCCCGACTAGAAGTTTCTGCCGCATTTGTTGGCAAACAAACCTCCGGAAACAGAGCAGTTGCAAGACACTGGCTGCATTTGTTGGTTTGTGATGTCTGTGCCTGATGCTGTACTGAGACATACCACCACTAGCGGCAGGTTGGCGGTCAGAGGAGCATTGGAAAACCACCCAGTGATTTGCATCTATCGCAAGCACAAGGGCCTTCTTCTGATGTCACGATCTGATACTGTGTCCCAAAATCCTGTCTACACATCTGTATGGCGTGGCTTATGCAACTTATGAAGAATCAGCTTTTCTTTGGAGACTAACCCATGTGAATGACAGCAAAAACCACTCCGGAAGCACTGCACATGGAAAAATGGTCTCAGGAATTGGTGTGGAAGTGATGGCCTCAACAACTCTCTTGACAGCAACAAAGTCCACGGCAAGTGAGGGACTGGATACCAGCACAGGGCATGTTCATCCACTGCACTGGGGAGTGAAAACAGGTCAGTGTTTCAAAACACTCTGCCACAAGCATCGTCACGTTGATATGCTGAGATGCTCTTTGTTGGACGGCTCTTGGTGGGTCACCACTCATTCCAGACACCTGCGCAAGCCACCAAAAGTCAAGTGCGCCGATGTGGTTCCGGCTGCACGGGCCCGTAGTTATAACGAAACATCCGGAAACAGAGCAGTTGCAAAGACACTGGCTGCATTTGTTGGTTTGTGATGTCTGTGCCTGGTGCTGTACTGAGACATACCACCACTAGCAGCAGGTAGGCGGTCAGAGGAGCATTGGAAAACCACCCATTGATTTGCATCTATCGCAAGCACACGGGCCTTCTTCTGATGTCACGATCTGATACTGTGTCCCAAAATCCTGTCTACACATCTGTATGGCGTGGCTTATGCAACTTATGAAGAATCAGCTTTTCTTTGGAGACAAACCCATGTGAATGACAGCAAAAACCACTCCGGAAGCACTGCACATGGAAAAATTGTCTCAGGAATTGGTGTGGAAGTGATGGCCTCAACAACTCTCTTGACAGCAACAAAGTCCACGGCAAGTGAGGGGCTGGATACCAGCACAGGGCATGTTCATCCACTGCACTGGGGAGTGAAAACAGGTCAGTGTTTCAAAACACTCTGCCACAAGCATCGTCACGTTGATATGCTGAGATGCTCTTTGTTGGGCGGCTCTTGGTGGGTCACCACTCATTCCAGACACCTGCGCAAGCCACCAAAAGTCAAGTGCGCCGATGTGGTTCCGGCTGCACGGGCCGCTCAATGGGCGCCAACAGTTCTGAAGCATTCAACAGAGATGTTTCCAAGTCCTCTCCAATTCGATTCGGGATGTGTCTTTCATGAGCTGACGAGCAAAACCAAAACACTCGTGACCAAGAAAGAATAGTTCGCCCTGTTTCTTCGGACCCTTCTCTATCAAACATGATGCGAAGCTCAAGGACTCAAGGGGATGAATCTGTTGAACAAAAGAATCGGAAAGATGTCACCAGAAACTGTCTGGAACCAGTTTCCTTCGATACAAAGAAAGCATGATAACAAAGGCTCATTCAAAGTTGAAAGCATCCCCTGCAAGATTAGCATGCTCTTCTCGGTCTTCCACGTGCAATCCTTCTGTAACATTCTGGCGGAAATCACCTAGCCCGACTAGAAGTTTCTGCCGCATTTGTTGGCAAACAAACCTCCGGAAACAGAGCAGTTGCAAGACACTGGCTGCATTTGTTGGTTTGTGATGTCTGTGCCTGATGCTGTACTGAGACATACCACCACTAGCGGCAGGTTGGCGGTCAGAGGAGCATTGGAAAACCACCCAGTGATTTGCATCTATCGCAAGCACAAGGGCCTTCTTCTGATGTCACGATCTGATACTGTGTCCCAAAATCCTGTCTACACATCTGTATGGCGTGGCTTATGCAACTTATGAAGAATCAGCTTTTCTTTGGAGACTAACCCATGTGAATGACAGCAAAAACCACTCCGGAAGCACTGCACATGGAAAAATGGTCTCAGGAATTGGTGTGGAAGTGATGGCCTCAACAACTCTCTTGACAGCAACAAAGTCCACGGCAAGTGAGGGACTGGATACCAGCACAGGGCATGTTCATCCACTGCACTGGGGAGTGAAAACAGGTCAGTGTTTCAAAACACTCTGCCACAAGCATCGTCACGTTGATATGCTGAGATGCTCTTTGTTGGGCGGCTCTTGGTGGGTCACCACTCATTCCAGACACCTGCGCAAGCCACCAAAAGTCAAGTGCGCCGATGTGGTTCCGGCTGCACGGGCCGCTCAATGGGCGCCAACAGTTCTGAAGCATTCAACAGAGATGTTTCCAAGTCCTCTCCAATTCGATTCAGGTGTGTCTTTCATGAGCTGACGAGCAAAACCAAAACACTCGTGACCAAGAAAGAATAGTTTGCCCTGTTTCTTCGGACCCTTCTCTATCAAACATGATGCGAAGCTCAAGGACTCAAGGGGATGAATCTGTTGAACAAAAGAATCAGAAAGATGTCACCAGAAACTGTCTGGAACCAGTTTCCTTCGATACAAAGAAAGCATGATAACAAAGGCTCATTCAAAGTTGAAAGCATCCCCTGTAAGATTAGCATGCTCTTCTCGGTCTTTCCCGTGCAATCCTTCTGTAACATTCTGGCGGAAATCACCTAGCCCGACTAGAAGTTTCTGCCGCATTTGTTGGCAAACAAACCTCCGGAAACAGAGCAGTTGCAAGACACTAGCTGCATCTGTTGGTTTGTGATGTCTGTGCCTGATGCTGTACTGAGACATACCACCACTAGCGGCAGGTTGGCGGTCAGAGGAGCATTGGAAAACCACCCAGTGATTTGCATCTATCGCAAGCACAAGGGCCTTCTTCTGATGTCACGATCTGATACTGTGTCCCAAAATCCTGTCTACACATCTGTATGGCGTGGCTTATGCAACTTATGAAGAATCAGCTTTTCTTTGGAGACTAACCCATGTGAATGACAGCAAAAACCACTCCGGAAGCACTGCACATGGAAAAATTGTCTCAGGAATTGGTGTGGAAGTGATGGCCTCAACAACTCTCTTGACAGCAACAAAGTCCACGGCAAGTGAGGGGCTGGATACCAGCACAGGGCATGTTCATCCACTGCACTGGGGAGTGAAAACAGGTCAGTGTTTCAAAACACTCTGCCACAAGCATCGTCACGTTGATATGCTGAGATGCTCTTTGCAGAGGTTGGAATGTGCCGAATCTTCGAAGAAATTTTCGTTTGGCATGATTTGATAGTGCCCTACCCGGTACAATGTTCGGCCGTGTCGACACTTTCGGCTGAACTCACTGAACATCCTGATTCGCACCACTGGGGCACAATCTTGCCAGCTGAAGAAACACACAAGCCCCACAACGTTGACTTTTTGACTTTCTTTATCAAACTCAGTTCAAGTGTCACGATGCTCCAAATCAACAATCGTTTTGAAACTGTGTGCTCTGTTGTTTCCGCCGCAATCGCTTAAACCAACCCTTGAGAAGGAGAAAGCAACACCACAGCGGTATTCTGGCTGCAGAAAACGGGCTGGTTGGCTTCAGAAAACTCTAATCGTTGGTATCTTGGACTGGTTGCAGGTTCAGAACACTCCACCTCATGTTCGGTGAGAGTTGGAGGCATCTGCACAAAGTGGCATTTGTAGCTTAGATTGTCTGAGCAAGAATCACACAGAGCTGATTTTTCCACAAACGCCTCCACTTCAGCTGAAGGTCATCTGTATCCAGTTCCACCTGGTCGCATGCAGGTGTACCCCCGTGTGACTCAACCATCCCTGGTTTGGAAACAAGGTCTTTGTCAAGGATACGTTGTCTTGTTTCGCTTGTCTCAAATAACAAATTCGGAAACTAGAAGTGAAATAGTGTGACCTAATCCGGTTTTGGGGAACCATGGTAAAATCCAGTTCGACACCAGCATTCCACGTTGCTTTGTACTAATATATTTTCTATGTACAACCTGCAATTTGATTGTAACAGAACATGGAATTTGTTTTTTCAGTTTGAAGGTACAATGTTCTGCAAACGATGATATTATATATGATATATCAGTATTCTACATGTACAACCGCTTTTAAGCTTACTGCAAACGGTGTCTGAACCAAACGACTTCGCCACGACAACGCCGCAAAACGCCCCAAATTGGAGGGGTCGCTTTTGCGGTCGAATCAATGGACCCATGGATTGTCATTTTAGGTGACTGGAAACTAGTTGAAAATTTCAGTGATTATTGGTGATAATTGATGGTGATTACTGGTCATAATTGAATATCATTGAGATCTTGGTGATAATTTTCATGGTGTGTTTACTTGTGAATTTTGATGATTATTGGACCCACAATATCTCTTAATATCAAAACATATCAAACTATCCCTTCTTGGTGATAGTTCAAACTATCCCTTCTGTGCATAAGACTAGACACATATTACCCTCTGGTAAATTAACATAGACCCTGGCAGATAGGGGTTGGAAGACTAGTTTCCATTAAAAATTGGTGATTTTCAGGAAAAAAATGTTAATCTTCACACACCCAGACATGGCAAATCCGCAGTAAGAGGATACCTGGAGAAAGTGTTCCCGGGCCTCCAGGGATTCACCGTGATATACCGTGAGGCTCACCGACCTGAGCGCTGCGAATCCATGAGATACAAAACATAACATTGAGTTGGCCTCTTTCAAACCGGCGCAAAACATGGAACATCATGGAACATACTAACGCAACATATACACCTGAGAAGGGGGGACGAAAGCCAGCCCTTAGCCCGAATCTTTTTGTTTCCGCAGAGAAATGTCGTGGTAGCGGCCATGATCGAAGTTATCACCCCAAACGTCCTCTTACAATCCCGTATGAACAGAAGCCCAAACCATCTGCAGCACCTTTGGAAGACTTCTCCATGCTTTGCAACCCTTCGCCCCCCCTTCCTCAGTATCACTTCTCATCCCCTTGCAAATTATCCTGTTCCGAACCCCAACGGACGCTGCTCTCCGTTGAGCTTCGGAGTTCCTCCATTTTCCTCCGTTTTCCCGCTGCTTTTAACGATTTTCCTTCATATTCTTTCGTTTTTTTCAAACCCTTTTCCTGCCGTTGCTCCACTTTCCTCCGTTCCCAAAACGGCCGTTTCCCAATGATCCCAGAAGAGAAATTCAATAGCCGACCGAAGGGCCGCTAAATGGCAGAGAGTTGCTCCCATGCTTCCCCGTAACCTCGCGTAGCCAACTGTCACCTCCCTCCCATACAGAGACAGACACAGACACAGACAGACATACACACAGCACTCTACACTTCACACTCTACACTTTACACTCTACACTTTACACTCCACGCTCCACACTCCACAGTGTAGACTTTACACTCTGCACTTTACAGTCTACACTTTACACTCTACACTCCACACTCCACACTTTACACTCCACACTCTAACACTTTACACTCTACACTTTACACTTTACACTTTACACTCCACACTCTACACTCTACACTTTACACACTACACTTTACACTCTACACTTTACACTCCACACTCCACACTCTACACTTTACACACTACACTCTACACTCGACACTCTTCACTCTACACTCCATACTTTACACTTTACACTTTACACTCCTCACTCCTCACTGCACACTCTACACTCTACACTCCACACTTTACACTCCGCACTCTACACTCTACACTTCACACTCTACACTCTACACTCCACACTTTGCACTTTACACTTTACACTCCACGATCCACACTTTACACTCCACACTCCACACTCCACACTCCACGCTCTACACTTTACACACTACACTTTACACTCTACACTCTTCACTCTACACTCCAAACTTTACACGTTACACTTTGCACTCCGCAATTTCTCACTGCACACTTTACACTCCACACTCTACACTTTACACTCCACATTCTACACTTGACACTTTACACTCCACACTCCACACTCTACACTCTACACTCCACACTTTCCACTTTACACTTTACACTCCATACTCCACACTTTACACCCCACACTCCACACTCTACACTTTACACTCCACACTCCACACTCTGCACTTTACACACTACACTTTACACTCTACACTCTTCACTCTCCACTCCATACTTTACACTTTGCAATTTACACTTTACACTCCTCACTGCACACTTGACGCTCCACACTCCACACTTTACACTCCACACTCTACACTTTACACTCTACACTTTACACTCTACACTCCACACTTTACACTTTACACTGTACACTTCTCACTCCACACTTTACACTCTACACTTTACACTCTACACTCCACACTTTCCACTTTACACTTTACACTCCATAATCCACACTTTACACTCCACACTCTACACTTTACGCTCCACACTCCACACTCTACACTTTACGCACTACACTTTACACTCTACGCTCTTCACTCTCCACTCCAGACTTTACACTTTACACTTTACACTCCACACTCCACACTCCACACTCTACACTTTACACACTACACTTTACACTCTACACTTTACACTCCACACTCCACACTCTACACTTTACACACTACACTCTACACTCGACACTCTTCACTCTACATTCCATACTTTACACTTTACACTTTACACTCCACACTCTACACTTTAAACTCTACACTTGACACTCTACACTCTACACTCCACACCTTACACTTTACACTGTACACCCCTCACTCCACACTTTGTGTCAAAGATGATGTGTGACAAAGTGGTGTGGGACAAAGTTGTGTGCGAAAGAT
This sequence comes from Cladocopium goreaui, assembly GCA_947184155.2. Classification (NCBI taxonomy): domain Eukaryota; class Dinophyceae; order Suessiales; family Symbiodiniaceae; genus Cladocopium; species Cladocopium goreaui. The sequence continues at coordinate 79,861 of CAMXCT020006837.1, read as the reverse complement.
GGTGTGTGACAAAGCTGTGTGTGAAAGATGGTCTGTGACAAAGTTGTGTATGAAAGATGGTGGGTGAAAGGGGGTGTGTCACAAAGTGGTGTGTGAAAGATGGTGTGTCACAAAGTAGTGTGTGAAAGATGGTGTGTGACAAAGTTGTGTGTGTGTGAAAGATGGTGGGTGAAAGATTGTATGTCACTCCACACTTTACACTCCACGCTCCACACTTCATACTCCATACTCCACACTCCACACTCTACACTTTCCACTCCACACTCCACACTCTACACTTTACACTCTGCACTTTACACTTTACACTCTGCACTTTACACTCTACACTTCACACTCTACACTCTACGCTCCACACTTTACACTTTACATTGCACACTCCCCCCACAACAGTTTACACTTTACACTGTCCACCCCCTACTGTAATGATCCTCAGCCCGCTGGTTAATCGTCTACTAGAAGCCCAAACCATCTGCAGCACCTTTGGAAGACTTCTCCATGCTTTGCAACCCTTCGCCCCCCCTTCCTCAGTATCACTTCTCATCCCCTTGCAAATTATCTTGTTCCGAACCCCAACGGACGCTGTCTCCGTTGAGCTTCGGAGTTCCTCCATTTTCCTCCGTTTTCCCCCTGCTTTGGACGATTTTCCTTCATTTTCTGTCGTTTTTTCCCTACCTTTTTCCTGTCATTCCTCCATTTTCCTCCATTTTCGCCCTGTTTTCAACGATTTTCCTTCATTTTCCTTGGTTTTTTCCTCCCTTTTTCCTGCCGGAGTCAACGGACCTAGGGGGAATCGAAGCCTACCGTCACCTCTTTGCGTAGTGGTACATACCCCCCAAAAAAGTTCAATTTACACGCCCTCCACTGCAACTAATTTCGAGATTTTGGCGCCACACGCGACGACCACCCCCCAGACCCCCTAATACTCACTTCGTTCGCCAAAACAACTTTGCCTAGCCTATCGGCTGGCTTTCGTAATAATTCATTACATATTCATCATATACCTTGTTCCTCAATGTGTAGTTAACTAACTTATTAAACGTTACTTCCAATGGTTCTTGGCATCGGCGTCACATGGCGTCACCATCGCACTATCGATGCACGCATTGTTTCGGGCAGTTGATCACAGGTCAGCCACGGAACAGCCACGGAACAGCCCGCTCAGCCCGCTCACTGCACGCCATCGGCTTCCATGTCATCTTCCCTGGTCTCTATGTCAGTCTCCAAGATCTTCTCGTCCGTGCCATCAAGTTCATTGTACACTTCCAAGGTGATCTTGTCTTTCTGGATTGCCTTGCAAATCTCAAGGTTCTCACCATGAATCAGCGCCTCTCCCTGCAAATCGATCAATTTCCGAGCTTCGAACTCTCGGTCCTCGGAATTGCGCAGGATCTGGCGTGCCTCTTCTTTCAAGGACTCTGTCTCTACCTTCTCCAAGCTACAGGAATCAGAGCTGCCACGTGTCAAGTGCTTGATGTGCTTGTGATTCTCCTCAATGAAGCTTTCAAGAGTCCCCTTGGATGCCGGGCTTTCAGGCTGCGATTCCTGCAGCAAACCGAAGTCCCACTCGCACGAAGCCCCAGTGAATTTTGAAGCAAGCGCCCGGCTGCGACGGGGTGAAAGTTTCTCCAATTCCGCTTCGCCAGTCTCGCGGTCCACCAACACCATAGCACCGTAATTGCCTTGGCCGGGAGTAGAGAACATCTTCTTATCCCAGGGAGGCTGCTGCCCATCGATGCAAAACATGCCCACGTAGTCTGCAGCTGAGAAAACGGTCGTCACGACATACTTACCCTTCGTTTTCATCTCGTAGCCGGCCTTCACTTGCTCATGTCCGCGGAACATGACCTTCAGGTTGTTGGATTTCAAGAAGGCCTCTGCCAAATCCATGCCGAACTTCTGGATTTTCCGGCCCCGTTGGGACTTAATGTATCCCTCGCCAGTGTGAGGATCAGGCCAAACCGTGGTTTGACCGATGTCTTTGGCCAAACATTCACTGAAGCGACCATCTTTTCCTGTGCATGCACTCTCTAACTCAGGACTGAGGCCGCCGTGCAGCGCCATAAACCGGCCTCGTGACACGGCCACATAGGGCAAGAGTTCAACCACCTCTTCGAAGCGTCCAGTGCTAAGTCCATCATGGAACTTGTACTTCAGCTCCTTGGCAAAACCATATTTCTTCCACATTTTATTGGTTTCGTGGTTGCCTTGTAGGAGAACCATTCCCTGAGGACATCGTGCCTTCAGGGTTATCAAACATGCTAGAATGCTGTGCTCTGGACATATGAAAGACAGCTAGCTAGAGAATCGCAGCACAAACCTAACCTGGCACGGATACGGTCGAATTTTGTGTTTGCATCCGTCGGTTAACCATCTCTCGGCGGATTCAGACGCAATAGGGTGACATGGGACCGCTATCGCAAGCGGACCTGGCAATCTAGATGAGGTGTGTAAAATGATGTAAAGCTATGTAAAACGTATGTGTGTCTAGCTTTTTGGTGGTTTGATTCTTTTTCCTTAAATTCATTATCTACACTGTTAATTACACAATATCTACACTGTCTATATCTGTCTATATCTGTGTATACTGCACATGCGCAACTGTTCAAGAACCCCCGGCCTTGTAGGCCAGCAAAAGCAGGAGCAATTCGACTCCTCGTTCCCCACGATCCACGTAGTCGCCCAGGAACACATACTGAATGCCTGGATCACAGAAAAGCAAGGCCGATCCGTCCAGGGTAGTGAAGCCCTTGTCCTGGTATTTTTCTTTGATCAAGATCAAAAATGAGATGAGATTGAAGAGCTGCCCGTGAAGGTCTCCGATGATCACGGCATTTTGGGTCGCATTGATCTCTTGACTGTAGTTCTGCTGGTTGAGCTCTGGCTGCAGAACCTCATTCTTCACTTTTTTCAGGAAACTCTTCACTTTGTCTGGCCTCATGAGCTCCAGGTCCTCATAGTTTTCATGCGTCAATGTCAGGGCTGTTTTCTCGAGTTGTTCCACAAAGTCTGTGGCCAATTCTTGCAATGGAAGGTCACGGTGATACAGTTCACATTGTGGAGCAGCAGGGCCACTTCTACGTATCACCTTGGCCTTTTGGGGCTCTTTTGAATGGAGAACAGTGCAATCTTCCACACAAAAAGTACCATAGCCCTGAACTTCCTCAGGCTCCTTCCTGACGGTGCAGTTTTGGAATTGCCATTGCCCTTTCCATTCTGATTTCAAGCTATAGCTTTGGCCACTGCACTTGGCAGCACAACAATCATCTTCACAAATGCCTTGGTACCAGGGGAAAAACCGCAGAAAACACTGCTGTGGGCCATGCGCGCTTGTCCGCAAGACTTTGATTGGCTTGCTCTTGCCGAAGTACGGAGTCTGGCAAGTCTCTTCACACATGGTCTCACCTAGAACCTCAAGAGGTTTATTTTTTGTCACCTGGCAATCTTGGAATTTGACTTGTCCCAAGTCTCCTTTGACTTCTTCAGTTTGGCTATCGCATTTCGCTGTGCAACATTTTCTGCACCAAAAAGGGCTTTGCTGGTGTGCCAGTGCGTGCTGGTCGCGGAGGGCAGCCACAAGGGCTCCCGGCAACAGCATCAACACAATCAGCATGGCCATGGAAATCTCGCTGCGATTGTGCAAGAAACTGATTTGATCTGATGATATCGGGTGACTTGATCTGAAAACAGCAGGTCACTTGGATTCCACTTGGATCTGTCAAAATCAACAGCCGGTCACTGCCCCACTTTCGACGTCATCACCAGCTGGGGCTCTGGACGACATGTGGACGACATGGTGATGGCAGTCACTACACCTGCAACATGGCAGTCATTGCAAAACGTGTCTGTCATGTTGCAGCTATATGCAGCTATGGACTCAGGCAGTTTACGTGCCCCAATTGCAGTAACCCATGATACGAAGCAGAAACTCCAGATCAATGAGAGTTGTCATCATCGGTTTCTTCAAACCTCACGGCATCCTCATCGGCTCGCTTTTAGTTCGCAATCCTGGAAAGAACATCTTGTGCTGGGAACCCGGCACATTCTGGCACACAGTGGCATAGATGTTCCCCACAGTTTCTTGAGTCAAACCTAGTATCTTCAATACTCTGGGGTAGAATGAGGGGAAAAAACTGTGAAACTTCAACAACTTCCAGTGAGTATCAGTGAGTCAATCAGTCAGCCAGCCAGCCAGTCAGTCAGCCATTTAGTCAAAGTGAATCTCCCCACATTCTATCGGCCCGCTGCGCGTCATCCCACAGAGGTGGTCTTGTTGGCGACACTGAAAACCTCAAAATACCCCAGCGCAGCCAAAAAGGGCGAGGACCATGAAGGGTCTGCGCTAACTTGGTGCTACTTGGTGCGAATGATATCTATCTATCTATCTATCTATCTATCTATCTATCTCTATCTATCTATCTATCTATCTATATCTATATCTATATCTATATCTCTATCTCTATCTCTATCTCTATCTATCTATCTATCTATCTATCTATCTAATTCTATTCTATTCTATTCTGTTCTATTCTATTCTATTGTATTCTATTCTATTCTATTCTATTCTATCTATTCTATCTATCTATTCTATCTATCTAATTCTATTCTATTCTATTCTATTCTGTTCTATTCTATTCTATTCTATCTATCTATCTATCTATCTATCTATCTATATCTCTATCTATCTATATCTATCTATATCTATCGGTCTATCTATCTATCTATCTATCTATATCTATCTATCTATATCTATCTATATCTATCTATATCTATCTATATCTATCTATATCTATCTATATCTATCTATATCTATCTATATCTATCTATATCTATCTATATCTATCTATCTATCTATCTACCTATCTCTATCTATCTATCTATCTATCTATATCTATCTATCTATCTATCTATCTCTATCTATATCTATCTATCTATCTCTCTCTCTCTCTGTCTCTCTTTCATCCAATTACCTATCTATCTATCTATCTATCTGTCTATCTATCTATCTATCTATCTATATCTATATCTATATCTATATCTCTATCTCTATCTCTATCTCTATCTATCTATCTATCTATCTATCTATCTATCTATCTAATTCTATTCTATTCTATTCTGTTCTATTCTATTCTATTCTATTCTATTCTATCTATTCTATCTATCTATTCTATCTATTCTATCTATCTATTCTTTCTTTCTATCTATCTATCTATCTTTCCATCCATCTATCTATCTATCTAGACCTGTCAACAAAGAATTTTGAACCTGCGTGGTGTGGTCGTTTTGGTCGTTTGGTGTCCTGGAAGGCCAGTTGCCAACCTCATTGTGATGCCATCATATGCCATCTCATCCTGAAGCCAAGTCATTTATACCCGACCTACCTTGGCATGACAAATGCTAAATGATCAGCCAATGGCTGTCTTTGATTCTTGGAAATCGGCCGAAATCGTGGACAATCTGACTTTTCCATTCTTCGTCAATTCCGCCAGCAACTTCAGCTCGAGCCCTGCTCCAAACATGGCAATGGAGAAAAACTAGCCAAATTGAACCAACATGAATAAAAAGTATAAAAATGAAGGACAAGCAAACCGCTCATTGCAAACCGTGGTTCGTAGATCATCTAGGACACAGTTGTGTTGTGAGCTGATGCATTGGCCCTGTGCAGCCAGGAAACACCACTACATGTTTTTTTTGACATCGCAAGTCACCGCTCAAGCTTTTAGCATGTTGATATTGCCACCATGATACTTACCGCCTAAAAAATGTTTGATCATGTCTCTGTGCATAAGACTAGACACATATTACCCTCTGGTAAATTAACATAGACCCTGGCAGATAGGGGTTGGAAGACTAGTTTCCATTAAAAATTGGTGATTTTCAGGAAAAAAATGTTAATCTTCACACACCCAGACATGGCAAATCCGCAGTAAGAGAATACCTGTAGAAAGTGTTCCCGGGCCTCCAGGGATTCACCGTGATATACCGTGAGGCTCACCGACCTGAGCGCTGCGAATCCATGAGATACAAAACATAACATTGAGTTGGCCTCTTTCAAACCGGCGCAAAACATGGAACATCATGGAACATACTAACGCAACATATACACCTGAGAAGGGGGGACGAAAGCCAGCCCTTAGCCCGAATCTTTTTGTTTCCGCAGAGAAATGTCGTGGTAGCGGCCATGATCGAAGTTATCACCCCAAACGTCCTCTTACAATCCCGTATGAACAGAAGCCCAAACCATCTGCAGCACCTTTGGAAGACTTCTCCTTGCTTTGCAACCCTTCGCCCCCCCCTTCCTCAGTATCACTTCTGATCCCCTTGCAAACTATCTTGTTCCGAACCCCAACGGACGCTGCTCTCCGTTGAGCTTCGGAGTTCCTCCATTTTCCTCCGTTTTCCCGCTGCTTTTAACGATTTTCCTTCATATTCTTTCGTTTTTTTCAAACCCTTTTCCTGCCGTTCCTCCACTTTCCTCCGTTCCCAAAACGGCCGTTTCCCAATGATCCCAGAAGAGAAATTCAATAGCCGACCGAAGGGCCGCTAAATGGCAGAAAGTTGCTCCCATGCTTCCCCGTAACCTCGCGTAGCCAACTGTCACCTCCCTCCCATACAGAGACAGACACAGACACAGACAGACATACACACAACACTCTACACTTCACACTCTACACTTTACACTCTACACTTTACACTCCACGCTCCACACTCCACAGTGTAGACTTTACACTCTGCACTTTACAGTCTACAGTCTACACTTTACACTCTACACTCCACACTCCACACTTTACACTCCACACACTACACTTTACACTCTACACTGTTTACACTTTACACTTTACACTCCACACTCCACACTCCACACTCTACACTTTACACACTACACTTTACACTCTACACTTTACACTCCACACTCCACACTCTACACTTTACACACTACACTCTACACTCGACACTCTTCACTCTACACTCCATACTTTACACGTTACACTTTGCACTCCGCAATTTCTCACTGCACACTTTACACTCCACACTCTACACTTTACACTCCACACTCTACACTTGACACTTTACACTCCACACTCTACACTCTACTCCACACTTTCCACTTTACACTTTACACTCCATACTCCACACTTTACACTCCACACTCCACACTCTACACTTTACACTCCACACTCCACACTCTGCACTTTACACACTACACTTTACACTCTACACTCTTCACTCTCCACTCCATACTTTACACTTTACAATTTACACTTTACACTCCTCACTGCACACTTGACGCTCCACACTCCACACTTTACACTCCACACTCTACACTTTACACTCTACACTCCACACTTTACACTTTACACTGTACACTCCTCACTCCACACTTTACACTTTACACTCTACACTTTACACTCTACACTCCACACTTTCCACTTTACACTTTACACTCCATAATCCACACTTTACACTCCACACTCCACACTCTACACTTTACGCTCCACACTCCACACTCTACGTACACTTTACACACTACACTTTACACTCTACGCTCTTCACTCTCCACTCCAGAGATTTACACTTTACACTTTACACTCCTCACTCCTCACTGCACACTTTACACTGTACACTCCACACTCCACACTTTACACTCCACACTCTACACTTTACACTCTACACTTTACACTCTACACTTTACACTGTATACACTCCTCACTCCACACTCCACACTTTACACTCTACACTTTAAACTCTACACTTGACACTCTACACTCTACACTCTACACTCCACACCTTACACTTTACAGTGTACACCCCTCACTCCACACTTTGTGTCAAAGATGATGTGTGACAAAGTGGTGTGGGACAAAGTTGTGTGCGAAAGATGGTGTGTGACAAAGCTGTGTGAAAGATGGTCTGTGACAAAGTTGTGTATGAAAGATGGTGGGTGAAAGGGGGTGTGTCACAAAGTGGTGTGTGAAAGATGGTGTGTCACAAAGTAGTGTGTGAAAGATGGTGTGTGACAAAGTTGTGTGTGTGTGAAAGATGGTGGGTGAAAGATTGTATGTCACTCCACACTTTACACTCCACGCTCCACACTTCATACTCCATACTCCACACTCCACACTCTACACTTTCCACTCCACACTCCACACTCTACACTTTACACTCTGCACTTTACACTTTACACTCTGCACTTTACACTCTACACTTCACACTCTACACTCTACGCTCCACACTTTACACTTTACACTGCACACTCCCTCCACAACAGTTTACACTTTACACTGTCCACCCCCCTACTGTAATGATCCTCAGCCCGCTGGTTAATCGTCTACTAGAAGCCCAAACCATGCAGCACCTTTGGAAGACTTCTCCTTGCTTTGCAACCCTTCGCCCCCCCTTCCTCAGTATCACTTCTCATCCCCTTGCAAATTATCTTGTTCCGAACCCCAACGGACGCTGCTCTCCGTTGAGCTTCGGAGTTCCTCCATTTTCCTCCGTTTTCCCGCTGCTTTGGACGATTTTCCTTCATTTTCTGTCGTTTTTTCCCTACCTTTTTCCTGTCATTCCTCCATTTTCCTCCATTTTCACCCTGTTTTCAACGATTTTCCTTCATTTTCCTTGGTTTTTTCCTCCCTTTTTCCTGCCGGAGTCAACGGACCTAGGGGGAATCGAAGCCTACCGTCACCTCTTTGCGTAGTGGTACATGCCCCGCAAAAAAGTTCAATTTACACGCCCTCCACTGCAACTAATTTCGAGATTTTGGCGCCACACGCGACGACCACCCCCCAGACCCCCTAATACTCACTTCGTTCGCCAAAACAACTTTGCCTAGCCTATCGGCTGGCTTTCGTAATAATTGAGATCTTGGTGATAATTTTCATGGTGTTTACTTGTGAATTTTGATGATTATTGGACCCACAATATCTCTTAATATCAAAACATATCAAACTATCCCTTCTTGGTGATAGTTCAAACCCATACCAATGTGAGTAATTCTGAACCCATGACGGGGCTCAAGGGAATACCGATTTCTAGCATGTCGTAGTCGCGGTCCCGTGTTCACGGGCCCAACATAAATGGGAGATCATTGTAATTGCTCTGAATTTGCCTTGAAATAGGTGACTTCCAGAACACAAGAACCTAAGGTTCATAATAATCGCCCCAATTCAAGCAGCCATTTTTGATGATGCGCCTCCCAGATTTGGACCAAGCTATTTAGGCCCAAAATCCCAAAATGCGGAACGAAAGTCCCACAAACGAGCCTGCAAATGCTCCAAACCATCCGGAACGAATGAATCCATGGCGACTATCATCAACTTGAAAGTAGCACAATAAACCTGATTTGCAACCAACCAGTTTTGTGATTGTGGTTAGAACCCAGGTCCAAGAAAATTTATGCCGATATACCCAGTTGCACGATATGAGGTTGTCTAAAATAAGCGACGCCAAGACCATTGGATTCCCTATGAACAGTGACCAGTCGGAAAACCTTGGATGATAACTTGGGGTCCTCTGTCGGAAACACCGTTCTTTTCTCTGATATTCACATCCAAGATGGATCTACGGAGAGGGATTTCTTTTGGAGGACCTGCAAAAAAAAACTTCCACCCTTCATGGATCCTGTCGAAAAGCATCAGTTTAGGATTCGGTAGATCTTGACATTGTTGATGCTGCACAACTTACCCTTAGTTTCAATCGAAGCATGCATGATAAGTTTGGAAGGCTGCGGGGTGCAAACAAAGTCTTCCATAGCTATTCGAATTTTGCAGCAGGTTGGTTCTCAGCAAGCAGCTATTCAAATTCCGCTCAATTGGCAGTCGAATCAAAAAAACTCACAGGATTTTTCGTGCTTCATCAAAACGACCCTTGCACTAGCCAGCAAGCGCAAAAATGTTACCTCAAAAACGATATATGCAAACACCGAACACCTGAAAAATGAACTATCTATCTCTTCATCACCTTCACTGTTTGGTTCCATCCTCCTCTTTGAAAACCGCAAGGTGAAACAAAAAATCAGATTTGCACTCGTCAAGAACATGACTCCGCATCTTTTTCAGGTTCAACATCTGCCAAGTGATCATGTCGCCATGACCCGTCCGCAGCTGAAGCGATGCACAGAGCTTCCCAGTGCTGAGAAAGCCAGCGACTGTGGCACGGGGTCGTTCCACACATGGCATTCTGCACATTCTCTTCGTTGCCCATGAGCACCCGACTCAGGAAAGTAGCATCGGCACTGTGTGAAAGAGGTCTCTGCCAGCTGCCAAATGCTACGATCGTTTCTGAGCTTGATGCCATCGACAAATTGGATGTGCAACGCTTCTCTGCTGATGGCACTTTTAAACTGAGGCTCTTTTGGCCTGCAAAATACCAGTGAGGTTCCATGTCAAAATCTTCGGTGCAGTCCTGATCCTGATCCACTAGGCCGGCTGGAGCAATTGCCAAGATTCGAGACATGAGATGGGCAAGTTGCTGCGTGGTCTTCGGGCGGATGAGACAGATTTCCTACACTGCTGCTGGCAAGTTTAACCTGCAGCCTGATCTCTTCATCCACAGATGCCTACCTTTATCAATTTTTTTGGGCCTGCCATCGTGACGAAGCTTCGTGGAACAAATGCAATGCCCAGCACAGCAAAATCTACATGATTTTTCCACAACCTGATATTTGGATTTGGAGCACATTGATGCCCAGGTGGTGCTTTCCTGCAGCTATGACAAGGCAAATGCTCGGTGAGAACAGCATTGGTTTCATTCATTGGTTTCATTTCCGTCCACAAAGAAATCCTGGCAACACAGCCCAAACTAGCTTCAAACTTCAAAATCACATCTGATGGTCACAGGTATTTTTGAATCCCTGCAGCGGCAGGACCAAGAGGTATCTATCATATGCCATCGTTGCATCATGTTCATCAGGATCTGCTTGGAAAATACCTACCAAGCTAATATTGAAGGCATTGCTTCTCAAAGCAACCTGTAAAAAAAACTGCTGACACTCCATGCTGAGACTTTTTATTGGTTGTCCTCTGCAATTGAAAGGATGCAAAAAATGCAATGTCCAACGGGTCGAGTGATTGATCCTTCACGACGGTTTCAACGGCTCTCACTGCAAGACTGCCAGCTTAAGACAGTCACCAGTATCTGAATGGTCAAATGATTGTGTGGTCCAAGAGCAAACGGCCAATATTCTCGTTTTGCACATGTGAGAAGCAATGTTTCTACGTGGCTGTGGAACTAAAATGATGCCAGCAAACTCTACCAAAATATGTTCTCAGTATGTTCTCAGCTGTCCGCAGTAGAGATGGGGTCTTTGACCTGAAACCGCTGTTGCTGTAGGCTCTCCAAAAACATGTAGTTGAAAACGATCACTTACAAAGCAACTCGGCAAGCACTACAGCAGTGGTGATAATCGTCAAGAAGCTCTGCATCTATATCTGAGACGAGTTTCAAAAGGTACCACTGCGAGCACCAAGCCTGCCAAATTGGCCAAAACTGGCAAGCTAATTTGATCGAAGATGGTGGCGGAAGCTGATTGGCAAATGTTTAAAGAATTGCGTCATGATTCATGAAACCACAACTTCTGGACACCAAACGCAAGGCATGAATTGCCTGCTCTGCCTTCAGGATTCCAATGAGGCTGGTAACCTGAAAGCCCTTGTCATGCGGATCTTGCAAGAAAAGATAGCACAAGAACAACACCGCACACAGGTGCCAATAGCAATGCGTCAATGCCCACATCCTGGCTTCAAACACAGAGTGAAAACTGTCTACACAATCTTGAAGGAATCCTGGCTCGGCATAGGCAACGTCAGAAATGAGTACAGCATCTTCCCAGGGCAGTCAGAGTGCAGCAATTATCACATTCTGCGGCCGAAGACACCGGCATTAATGGACCGCCTTGCATTATCCCACGTTCTTCAGATTGGAAAATTGGGCCGTGACTTGGAAGGCGCGAACGACCTCTCAGCTCTGCCGTGAAAAGTGCCAAGCAGACCAAACCTGTCAGAATTTGACAGAAAAGTTGACAGAAATTGCGGAAGAGCAGGGCGCTCTTCCAAAAGAGGCTGTTGATGATCTTGAATCAAACAAACGACGGAAAGGAAACCTGCTTTTCAAGTTGACTCAGTGTATCTTATTGTTGTTGCTTCCTGCTTCAATGGTAGTCACTGGACACGTTTCAAACGCTTCCTACAACGTTTCCTTCGCACTCTCATCGTTCGAAGTATTGTTCCTTGGTAGTGAATGAAATGACTACTGGCAATCAGTCGCTCTTCTGGAAGGAAATTGGAATTGGAGATGGGCAGTTACTTGCCTTGAAACCTAATGGATCCCAATGGCATTGAACGCCAAGCGCCAAGGTGGCACTCTGGGTTGGGACGGGACCCACGTGATCGGCATCTCCAAGTCATGCCCCCAGGGATCGTGGTTCGCTTCTGGATCGGCTGTTGGGCAGGAACATGTCTGAGGGAAGGCTTGTTTTGGGAGTGATACACGAGACCCTACTGATCGAAAGTATTGGACGAAGTGGGATTTCCACTCTTGGGACAGGAAAGCGCGGACCAACTTTGCAAATGATTGGTTCAGTAACACCTTGTAATAAAAAGACATGCCTAAAAGTGTGAAAACTGGAGGAGTCATAGACCATGTTAAGGTGAGCTTGGTGGCAAGAGGCAAGCTTGGCATAAGTGGAAAGCGCTGTGGTAGCACAAACGTGATCCCGCCCATCAATGCAAATAAGCTTTGGCATCTTTACTTGGCTTCAGCACCAATCATGACACTATCTCAGGCACCCCATTCTGGTTTGCAAGCCAGGCAGGAACGTTTCTGCAGACCCTGTCAGCTCAACCTCCTCGTAAAAACAGCATAATCGATGTCCCAACATGGACCCAGCTCAGAGGGACCGCTCACTGGTGCCCAGTGCCCAAGTTTAAAATCATCCACACCTTGACGTTGAGGAAGGCAAATGGAGCAGAGAAATGGCTGAGTAGCAACTTCTTTACTTGGAACATCAGTTGGTGCTGTAGTCACCTTCATCAAAAAACTGAGGCCGAAGAGTTACTTCTTACAGTCTGTGGCTCACATTCTTTCCGCATGAAATGCCATCCACATCGGAACAACACATAAAAAACTGCATTTTGCAGACTTCTGTTTTACTCATTCTTCGCTACGTTTTGGTCATGATGACAGCCTCTTTGGGATTTGCCCTACCGCAACCAAACAAATCAGCCAACAGCTGATGCTTCTTGCACGCCACACTTAGACTGTGGAGTGTCGGCCCACTATGATAGACTGGCAACAAAGTCCACGAGGCTCCAAACATCTCCAAAACGTAACACATGGCACAAATCCCTGACTTCAATAAGATATTATATCAATTCCAGAAACGCGGTGCATGGAGTATTCCTGCCCTGCCCCTCCACCTTCAGAGCTGCGAATCAAATCTCAGCATCAGTTCACACTCTTTAAATCTCACAAGCCAGGAATGAGTTTTCTGATTTTTCTGAATCTGCTAGGAAAACCGCAACACGATATGCGCCAACACAAACATGCTGTCAGTATTGGAAGCCGGTGCCGCCGCAAGTGGACAAGAGTGCAGTGGCGTCCTCTCAAGTCTTCATTGCCAATGATTTCTTGAGGACTTCCCTTGTGCTTTTGCTTTCAAGAAGATTTGGGGATCAACCCGCCGATTGGATCTTGTGACTGTCTGAACGGCAAAGCAGCTTGGCTTGGGAGATGCAAATCGCCATAGTCTGAACTTTCCAAGTCTTCCAATTCTTCCAATGTCTCAGGACGCCGTGAGGATATTTTCACTACAGTCGCTACAGTGATCAGCAATGCTTAAAAACTCACGCTTGTGCTTTCGATGACGAGTGCTGCGACGGCCGTGCTCGCAAGGCCACATCGGCTGATATTTGTGGGATGCCAATGTCTGTCTGACATGGGTCATGTGCATCGAAAGGCCGACTCAAATTGCAACGAACTTTCATACGCATGAATCAAATCCAGCTGAGACTGCTGAGATCTTCTGTCCATGAGATCTGCTTGTTGCATAACAAGCGCGCCTTGTTCCGTTTGAATAGACAAAACCCATGCGACAAGAAGCGACATACAACTGCACAGCTAAAACTTTGCCAGCCACCTCCTGTGGGAACACAGCATAGCTGCAGCCTATCCGCATCCAAAGCTCCTGAAATACTTGTAGCTGATACAGTCGAGCAGGAAGCTCAAATGAGCCACAGGAAGTCACTTCCGGCTTGTGGTCACTTGTCAATGGATTGATGTACCGGAAACTATGGTCTTTATCCCCCAATTGGAGGTTTCCTGTCAATTTTCCGCTGAACCCGTATTTTAGGAGATCTGGCATCGGTCAAGAGGCCAGCTGGCGAAAAAATCCACGACCCGTATGATGGATCGCGGTTGAATGAAAAACGACCCCACCCGATGGCCACCGTGGCTTGGCCGATGGTTTCACTGTTGCGGGGAAGTCCTTGTCGTGAGCGCCCTGCGGTCGTATACAAAGTCCTTGTGTCTCTGAGGCACTGCGAACCACACAGCACAACCCAAGCGCAGAAATGGCATCCTAGCTAAATATAGACTGCTGAGCCTTGCTGCCGACCCGGTCACACGCCAGGAACCTGATGTCGGCAAAAAAAAGCACATGTGGCTTCAGAAAGTTCTAGAGTTTGTTGTTGCAACACGTTGAAAACACAATCGCTGCACTAACTTGTTGATGCTTCGATGGCTTCGCAAAAACAAAACTGGTCCCTGTGAAACCATGCCTTGTCCCTTTCTGTGGGTCCTCTTGTTGCCACAGAGATTCCAAGGCTGGCATCTTCCATTAGACAGAACCTGCTTACATCTTGAGGCCATTTTGCCAGGTTGCGGGGCTTGGATCAGGATCAACTCTTTTGAGCTTGGCGGAAGCATGGCATGCATAGTTTGACTATGCTTGACTCATGGCATGCAGTGCGTTTCACCTTCTCTGAAGCAGCACAAAGATTGCACAAGGGTTTAAGCTGTGAATGCAATCCTTTACACCACAAGAATTCTGCTTGGACAGCTTCGCACGTTCAAGGTCAGCAATTCTGAACCACAGCCGTCATCCACATCTGTTCCTGGTGGACAGGGGTTAACAGACATCCACTTGGTGACAGGCACCAGACCCAAGGATAGCGCAACGAGATTTGTTGGTGAAGCCATTCAGGCCGAGCCCAGAATAGCGGCCTCACTGTCAATCAGCCTATTGTCAGATTCCGGGTTGCCACAATTGTCTCAAAATCGGGCATCCCAAAATCCCAGGGTTTGTCATCATTGTTGCCTCACAATGGCCACAAATGGCCCATCTCCCATTTTCTAAACCCATTCTTCTGTGATGGAATTGGAAGAACTTGAGTTTTCCACTGCAAGGAATCTGACCTGAGGCGCACATTTGATCCAAATTGTGTCCTGTTCCTCACTTGGTTTTCCTGACCGAAGTTATGTGGCGTGGTCACATCAGTGGGAGATGTACAGGAAAATGTGGCAACAGTCTGCTCCCTGATACAATCGATTCCGGCTTCAGAGCAATCTCAAATCCTGAAGGAAGCGTTCAGATCCGCAAGCAAAGGTCCACCGCGCGAGATCCAAGCTTCCTCAGGCAGATCAGTAGTTCAATGGATGGATAAAAGGGTTGTAGAAATAACGTGTCCGTGTCCACGTGCTTGTTCTTGGTGACGAGCACTCGCTGGAACGTTCGAATTTATCGGAGAGAGGTTCAAAAACTTCGCACAGATTTGGAACGATGCTTCACAAACTAAACTCACAGAGGGTGTTTCTTGAAAGTGACGTCCACGGAACGAAGGCTTGAGTCAACAAAGACCAGTAGAAGACTGGCCCGCATAGTTCTGGCTTGAGCTTGAAGGATCTACAGTTATGGCTCTTGCCTTGTTCCACAAACAATGAGGTCACAAGGAATGGTTTGACAACATGTAAACGTGATGAATCTGTGCAACCTCGGAAATGCACCAGCTGCTAAGTCAAATGAGTTCTATTGGCTTCCCACCTGTCCCACGAGAGTATGGGAACATCGGGAACATCCAAAGCTTGCTCGAAAGACACAGTCGACACGTGGGTACCCCTAAACTGATGTCTGTGCAAGTGGCACCAGCAACATTCCAAGTTCCAGGGTCCCACCTGTTTCTTGACATGGGGGGTCAAATGTTATACTTCAAACGGACTTCATGAGACATAGCAAACTGATTTGCACTCTGTGTATGTCACACCTTGGGAAAATGATTTACTCTCACCAAATTTGGCAAATTGATCCTGCTACCTTGGCTTGCAAGTTCCAAGACCTCACACTTCAGAACGTCAGAAAGACTGGCTGGGGGTAAGGCAAACCCCTCGGCAGCTGCACAATGGCATACCCTCATCAAACGTAGAGCCTTCAAGCGGCACCCGAAGTGCTGAGAATTGCTCAGATAAGGGTAATGACGGCAAACTGCAAGATGTGGCATGGTGTAGCTCTGAGAATACAACACTTGCTGCGACAGCAGCTCTCCATTGGCACAGAGCCCCTTTCATCGACACTGTACTTATCCTTGCGGCCAAGACCCAGCGTTGATCAGAACAACTTTGAAACATTGGCATTTGCTTCCGGATATGAATGGAACATGGCAGCCATGGCAGCCATGGCAGCCATGGCACATCTTCGAAGCCGAAACCAAACATAAACATTTGCCACGCGTGAGGCAGCTGGAACCGCAAAGACCTGGGCCACCTTCGCAGCAGTCCAACCAGGTTGAAATCTCGATTCACTTGGTAGGCCTCTACAGACTCTCATCACT
This sequence comes from Cladocopium goreaui, assembly GCA_947184155.2. Taxonomy (NCBI): domain Eukaryota; class Dinophyceae; order Suessiales; family Symbiodiniaceae; genus Cladocopium; species Cladocopium goreaui. Next base: position 63,044 of record CAMXCT020006837.1, on the reverse strand, counting down.
GTGGTGATGAAGATATGCAATCGAAACCTTCAAGGATTCAAATGGGCAGCCAGGCCCTAACCGAATCGGTTTGGATGTTGCACAAGTCGATCTTCCTTTTGCCCTGCCTGATTTGCCGGCGACAAAGACAGGTTTGATGCACGGGCTAAAGAATTGTGCCAAATGCTGTTCGCTCTCCAACAAATTTGGACTCCAGGAACGCAGCGGACAGACAGTTGGTGCTACACTCTGAGTGCAACAGAACAAGCAACGTGGAAAACATGCCACACCACAACCTACAGCCAACAGCTGACTGTGGGTAGAAGACTTCTTAAACATGTGATATACAGGGGCAAGGTGGGCTGCGAATTTCTCATCCGTATTGCGAGGCACATCGGAATCCTCAGCCAGGTCTGTTCCGAAAACGGGTTTGACAAAATCACAAAGGAAAAGCTACGTGCCACCCAACAACAATTTGATGGTCTCTTGCCACTCATGTTGCTGGAGCGAACCCAGACTTTCGCATGGGATATTGCTTGCTGGCTTCAGCTGCAGGTCTCTGTGTGATCTTCGCCTTCAAAAATTGACACCGAAAAAACAAACAGGCGGAAACAAAGAGGCAAACTGTGTACCCTGCTCATTGGCCTTACAACTGGTGACATCAAGTATATACTTCTTTGGACTCTCTGAAATGAGATCAATGTGGCTGTGTAGCCATGGGGAAGCTGTTCTGTTATACCTGGTCGTCAGCAGAGTAGGACCAGAGAGGAGTTGCGTCCGGCTGTGGTTCATTTGATGGCCCATGGATAGCGGAACTGCACACGAACGATCCAAGAGAGTTTGCGACCAGGAAGGACTGGGAATTGAGAACCTACCGGACCTACCACAATCCTTGTCTCCACAGTGCCATGGCCCCGATGTCGGAGCTCACCATCCTGTCCTTTGGGATCGAGAACGGGTGCATCCCATGACATCAAACGTCTAGATCGGCGAATGTAGAGCTCAGGGCTGCACAAACAGAGGTGGTGAACCACCGGACTTGTGAGGAACCTAAGAACCACAGCTATAGCAGCTGTGTGGCAGAATTGGGTACCCCCAAACCGCCCAAAAACTGTCATGGAATGGCCGGCAGCTGCGGGATCTTGGCTTGTGATTTACCCAGTCAAGCCCTTTGTGGAGATTCTACTGTGGTTTGTATCAGCCTGACAGACACCGCTTTGATTGAACAGCGTCCAATGACAAGCTGTTCTATGCAAGAGACCTTTGCAATTTGCTAACTTTGGTGGTCATGTTTGGCTGATCACCATTGGAATGTCATAATCGCAAAGTGTTTTCTCTTGGCAATTGGCATTGATAAATTTCAATCCTAAAAAATATTGAACTTCTTCATGTTATCATTGCTGTGTATTATTCTCTATGACTCTATGAATGTTGTCCACCCTGAGGCGAAGCATCATCCAGGGTGCAACATTCTGACGCGTCTCACCGCTCGCCTGCAACCAGCTATGGGAGAACAAAATAGCTGACTTGCTCTCGGCAGATCAGGCAGATCAGGCAGATCAGGCAGATCAGGCAGATCGCTGCTAGATACCGGCTGTTTGATTTTCAACTCACTGGATTTTGCCAGCTTCACTGCAACAAGTCGAGGCAGAGAAGGTTCGCAAATCAGTTGGATTCATCAGAATGTTGGGCAGGCATGGCACCTCACAGGGTCAAAGCTACGACTAATTTTTTCAGAAATTGGAAGGACACTGAAACAATATTCAATAGCTTTTGTGGGTTGTGAAAAAATAGAAACTTCGTGGCATTCCTTTTCAAACAACATAGAAGATGCAGTTGGTTGTACGGCTCTAGATCCAAGTGTAAAACCCGTGACGGATCAAAGCAATCCGAATTTGACATTTTTTTCAGCGTTGACCAATCACAAGAATGACGGACTGTCTACCAAGCTCTCCGCGCAACAACTTTGACAATTGACTGTTTTGGTTTGCGGTGGCTTCATGCTCACTATCCAAGAAGTAAACATTCCCGCTGCTGAAATTTGTTGTGAAGGGGTTTGTCGTCCTATGTGTCATGTTGGAATGGTGTTCTCTTGTATCACCTTTTTGTATATCCGCCGGCCTGCCGGCGTGTCTGATTGGAAGGTGTTGTTCCTGTTCTTGGCTTGTACTTGTTCCTTTGTTCTCTTGCTACGCGCTTTTGCTTCGTCTGAATTGAGTCCAGCGCGCCCCCTTCCCCTCCCCTCCCCCCTCCCATGTATCTATGTATATGTAAATGCACATGCACATGCAAATGCACTATGTAAATGCACTATGTATATGTATATGTATATGTATATGTATATGTATATGTTTATGTTTATATGTATACGTAAATGTATATGTCTATTATAGTATATGTATATGTATGAGCATATGCATGTGCATATGCATATGTATAATGTATATGCATATGCACTATGGCTATGTATATGCATATGCATTCGCATATGTATACATGTGTGTATGTGTCTGTATATGTATGTGAATGAATGAATGAATGAATGAATGAATGAATGAATTAATGAATGAATGAATGTATGTATGCATGCATGCATGCATGCATGTATGTATGTATGTGTGTCTGTCTGCCTGTCTGTCTATCTATCTACTGTATCTATCTATCTGTAATGTATGTAATGTATGTAATGTATGTATGCAATGTATGCAATGCATGCAATGTATGCAATGTATGCAATGTATGAATTGTATGCAATGTATGCAATGTATGCAATGTATGCAATGTATGTAATTTAATATAATATAATATAATATGATATAATATAATATAATATAATGTGATGTATGGTATGGTATGTATGTGTATATGTTGATGTTTATGTATATGTATATGTAAATGTGCATGTATATGTATATGTGCATGTATATGTGCATGTATATGTGCATGTATATGTGCATGTATATGTGCATGTATATGTGCATGTATATGTGCATGTATATGTGCATGTATATGTGCATGTATATGTGCATGTATATGTGCATGTATATGTGCATGTATTGTATGTGTATGTGTGTGGGTATGTATGTGTATGTGTATGTATGTGTATGTGTATGTATGTGTATGCGTATGTATGTGTATGTAGTGTACGTGTGTGTGTGTGTGTATGTGTCTGTATGTGTATGTGTATATGTATGTGTATGTGTATGAGCTAGGGGGGCTCGTGCCCCAGTTCATACTATCACGCACACACACATCATCATCATAAATTTCAGAACAACATCACATAACACTCACACACACATCACACACACACACATCACACCATATTTTACAACATGTTTTTCACATAATATTTTCACAAAAATCATCATATTTTTTCTGGCAGTATATCATTCAGAACTGCGAACACATACACAACATTTCATCACACAGTTTTCATCACAACATCACAACATAATTTTCACAATAATATCACACATAAATTCACACATATAACACAACACAAATAAAAAGAAAATAGAAAAGAATTGCAACATATTTTAATAGAATAGTTCTATTAAAAATATGGGCTAAAGCCTTTTAAAATTGTATGGTCCAACTGTCTTCCATATCTTTTGTAGTGCTTCTATTCTAGCTTCATCATCTTTCATATATTCATTCATTTCTTTTTGCTTTGCTTCTTCTTCCTCTTTTCTCTTCTTGTTATTTATATGCTTGTCAGTTTTTAAGTGCTTGGACACCCTGCATTGTTTAACTTTGCATAGGCAAATATCACAGAACACTTCTTTTTGAGAATATGTTTTTTGAAACTCCTTGTTTTTATTCAAGCATTTGATACACTGTTTATTCATTCCATTGAATTCTTCACCTGTTTTACTTACATTACAGTTTGTGCATGTTTTTTCTTCCATATATACTATTATTATATATTATGTCTTTAAGACCAAATCATAATGTTTCATAATAATTATTTATTATCAAACATTATTGTTTTAAAATAATGGTCAGGCAATAAGCCTTCAAATATATATTCCAAATATTTATCAAAATCCTCTAATTCAATATATTTAATACTATTTTCACCAATTATAGCAAAAATATATTCCCAAAAGAATAAGCAAATCAATAAACATATTTTATATTTTGTAGTGTAGTATGTAAATACACAGTATTTGTTTGCTCCAAACTCGTTTAAAACTTCTTTTATTTTATCTTTACTCAATAAATGCCAGTCAATCATTTCAAACAAATCACTATGTTTCTTAACAAATGCTTTGTATGGTTTAATTTTATCTGCTCCTCCAAATCTTCCAATCAAATCTTTATTTTCAAAGAATTTATCAACTTCTTTTTCAAACAATTTTCTAGCAATCTTATGATAGAAGTATAATGGAAATCTCTGCTGATGTTGCATAAAGAATTTCAGTTGCATCTGAAATTTGCTATCCATTATCCGTATGCTCTTCAATAAAAAACCTTTCAAGGTCTCTGGTTATACAGCACTGGTTGCAATATACATTATACTCACCTATCATATCACAAACATTTGCTGGTAATACATTGTAAAATGTAAAACTTACATCCTTCCTTTTACTCTTACAGCACTCACACTTACTATAGTTGAACAACATTTCACTATATATTATTATATCAATATTCCTTTAAATATATTTCCTATAAATAGTAATTTAAACTTTTACCAACTCATGCCTCATTAAAGGTCTATTGTATCCTTCTAATGTATAATATGTTTTGTTTAGTTTTGTGTTAATTGCTTCTACAGTATATTCACCTTGTAAAAAATGACGTGTTCTTTCTTTTTCTGTGATTGCCTTCTTTCTCAATATCTTCACTCGGTCTCCTACTTCTAAAGTTGGATATATCCTTTCTTTCTTTGCTTTCATTGAAATATTTAATTTTGATTTAAATTCATTGTCTTTGTCTCTTGCTTTGTTTGGAGTTAGTCCTGTTGCGCTATGAACATCTTTTTAATTGTAGGTCACCATAATTTCATCTATGTAGTCTATCCATTGTATATTAGGTTTTCTATTTTTTCATAATTCTCAATTCTTTTGAATAACTTACTTTTAAAAGTGTTGATAAAAGCCTCAGCAAAAGCAGGGTGTCCTCTAGTTCTATAAAGTTCAATGCCTTCATCTTCAACAAATTGTTGAAACTCACCACTTGCTATAGCTTTCTCGTCGTCAGAATATATTATTTCAGGATTTTTACCCATCTTCTGTAATGCCCCTTTTGTTCCTTTGATGACACTACCTGTTTCTTTTCTCCTTACTGGAACAACCACAGCAAACTTACTTAAAACATCAATACATACTAATCCAGCCCTGTATCTTTGTTTCACTTTCAAATCCTTTTTTGAAATAAAAAATATATCAACTTGATAAGTATGATTGTTGTGGGGTGCTACAAAACTGTTCTGTCCTCGTGGCTTCCTTTTGATTTCAACATTCTCTTTAAAGAATTCTTCAACATCTGCCATTTTTATTGTAGGGTCTTTTTTCTTACTGTCTTCAAGTGTAGTCTTTTTACTTCCATAGCCTGATTTATCATGATACACATTGCCTATGGTTTCTTGCTTACTCATATTAATATAAATAGATGATATAATAATATTATATTATATCATTTATTATTCCTCTTGTTTTTGCCTTTTCTCTCTCAACTTTCTATTTAGTTCTTCCTTGTTTGCTTCGTGGTATTTTTTGTTGCTTTCCTTTATCTTCTCCTTGTTCATCTCTCTGTATTGTTTTCTTTGTGCTTGTATCTTTTCTGATTTTTTTCTCTGTATTCTTTGTTGTATTCTCTGTGTTTCTCTTTATTTGCTTCATTGTATTCTTTCCTTTTGTTCTTGTTATTTTCATAATATTGTTCGTGCCTTTCTCTTTCATGTTCTTCGTTTTGTTCTCTGTATTCCTTGTCGGTTCTTCCTTCAATTCTTTTATTGATACAGTCTATTTGCTGTTGATGATATCCTTCTCTTGCTTCCAGTTCTTTCTTAGTATTGCAGGGGTAATCTTCTATGCATACCATTTTACAATTTTCAATTCCAAATTCTTCAAAAAGGCGGTTTGCGCTTCTACAACTTTCTTTGCCTCTTGCCATATGTTGATTAAACATATACCGATGTCTTGCCATTCTTTTACTTAAAGTTTCACAAGTGCTACCCACATAACATTTACTGAAGTCAGCACTGACTATTTTGTAAATCCATCTAATTTCTTTCTGTTTCTTTCTCCTTCTTCTGTGTCTTTGCCTCCTACTCTCTTACATATCTTTAAGAATATGCTATATTTAAAAATTATGTTCATACAACTTTCAACATACTCATCTACATTCTGACAGTTAGTATAGGGTTCTATACTTGGTAGTTGCTTGACATCACCTGCACCTATTATGATTAAATCAGGGCTCTGTTCGCGAAACACTCTGATTTTATGTAAGATAGATGGACTTGCCATATAGATTTCATCAAATACTATTACTTGATAAGCACTGTAATCATAACTAGGTAAATTATCATCTTTAAATACTGGAATGCTAAAAAAGGTATTTAAAGTTTCTGCATCACAATCTATTTCTTGCTTTAACATATTCTGAGGGACAACAAAAAGGGTATTGTATCCTAACTTGTTAAAGTGTTTGCCTATATGTGATTTTCCAGAACCAGCGAAACAAGCACGGATAAGCATCCTCTTTCTTCTGATGTTTTTTTTACAAATGGCTTCTGTATCCCATTCATCCTCTACTTCTTCTCTTTCAGATTTATATACCGGTATTTTAGGTATTTCATTATGTCTCCAGCTATACTTTTGTAAAATAGGTTCTACCTTTTTTTTCAACTCTCCAGCCACCTATGCCATCATAAAAGTCTAATGCCTTCTTTGCCTTTCTGACATCTTTTAGCAATATGGAAGGCATCAGTCTTAACAGCATAAACGTTTATGTTCTTTGCTTTTAACTTCTCATAGCTTTCATACATGTGAAAATTATGATTTTGCAACAGCAACTCTTTAATATACCTATATAATCCTATATAAATCCATTCATTAACTTTCTTTCACCTGATTTACTGACAATATAGTATTTTGTTTTCCTGCTTTTCTCTTTAACCTCTCTAAGTGCGTTAGATTCACAGTAGTTTGCTGGGGGCGTGCTCATTTGGTATATGGTCAACCACCTAGAGTGCACATCAAACTCCCTTGGGGCCACCTCTCTATGGCCGGCGAGCTTGGTGGAGTCCAGCAATTGGGAGACCGACGGACAGAGAGAAACCATCATGATAAGGAAGGCAGAAGTTCAGAAACTGCTAGAGCTGCTAGGTACACTACGAAAGTCGTAGCGACAGAAACCCAACTCCCACGCCTTCGAAGATATGCAAATCCCGGATATTCAGGATTGTCACGAGGATTTGTGAAGTCATGGATGGATAAAAACCTGTCCATTGACAGAGGAGTCACTACCAATGTTAAGCCTGGAAAAAAATAGCTACCATATAGACTCAGCAGTATCAGTATCAAAGCGGAACATCGGCGAAACTTCCACAACCGACCTTGCTGGAACCACTGGAACCGCTCACCTGGTGCAAATTGCGGGCCTGGCGATGCAGGGCTTTGCAGACTATGGTAAAGTCTCACAGTTGTCACTGACAAATTTGTTGATCTGCTGCCGCACCTCTGGCCAAATTGGATTTCTGTGGTTGCAAATTTAGTTTCATGCTGGTGGATTCGAAGCGAATTGCTGAAATTGTTGGCTGGTGAAACATGGAGATGGAGATAACTATCAAATATGGAGATAATATGTGCATTGCACCTACATCTACATCAAGATAGAAAAAAATGGAGAAATATCTGATATGAAATCCATGAAAGACTCAGTCTCAGTCCAAACAATTTCATCACCCGGCAATGTCATGTATTTTTCAATTTTAAAATATTTTTAGGTTTGACGCATTTTGCCAACATGATCATTATTGATCATTGTTGTTCATGAATTCACCATTCAAGTCAAAACGAACATACAACGCGACAATGCATCATGGAGCTTGACATGCTGCGGGAACAAAATGCATGCAATGTTTGGGAAAAAATTGTGAAAGTGATTCTCGAAACGGGTTCGTCACCTGGAACAAAACAATGGTTGGTATCGATCAGGAGAACAATATGCATAATGTTTTGACAACCAACACAACAAAACAACTGCCGGAATTGCACAAGATTGCAATGTTTTGCAGGAGAAATGTATTCCAAGTAAATATTACACAATTGAATTTCGCGTGATGCATTGTTTTCGCAAACCAAAACCCTCTGAATGCACAACACGTCTCGCAATTTTTGGCATGTAATTTCATCTTTTCGGGCACCAAAACAGATTGTTGCGGAGTCTTCAAATTGGTCGACAGGTTATAAACCTGGCCATTGTGACATTGGAGGTTTTTAAGCGAACAATTGTTGGCATAGAATGTTTGAATCATTTGCAACCAACCAAATAAACATTGCCTGTTTTGCAAAAATAAAATGATGTCGTGGTCAACACGCTGCTGAAGTCATACTGTATTCAATCAGGACAGGCAGCACATTCGCAGCACAAGTTTTTTTGTGCTAAACCCAATTGGAGATGGGTTAAATCATGTCCAATTGAAGTTTGTTATCAAACATAGCCCCATTTGGGATGATGGAAAATAACCCCAAGCGATTGGTTATTGGGACAGTTCATTACTGCATTTGCCACATTCTGCGGATGAGACAACTACTACTGTTTGGCCTTTGTTTGTGGCAGTTGCTTTACAAACAGATGTTTGTAGGTCCACCTGATTTGTCCATGAGGAAAAATTCACCACAATGCAATGCAGATCGTGCAAATGCACATTTGCCGGTACTGGAAATAAATGGAGATAACATGTTGCACAAATTTTCCGGAAACCTTGTCGGAATCGTCACCATTCAAGATTCAATGACAGCGAAATAGAACAGTTGTTTTACTCCAAAAAACACCTGAGAAGGGGGGAACGAAAGCCATCATCCCATCTACCCCTACTTCCCCCAAACATTTGTCACCCACAGACTTTTCAGCCATGTACTCTTCGCCCACAGACTTTTCACCCATATACTTTTCACCCAGAGACTCTTTACACAGAGACTCTTTTTCCATAGATTTTTCACCTAGAGACTTTTCACCCACAGACTTTTCCCCCATACATTTTTCGCCTAGACCCACAGACTTTGCACCTCAGACTCTTCACCCATGCCTGTCTCACCCGCATACTTTTCACCCACAGACTTTTCACCCGTATACTTTTCACCCACAAATTTTTCGCCCATATACTTCTCACCCATATACTTTTCACACGCAGACTGTTCAACCATATACTTTTCACCCGCAGGCTTTTCACCCAGAGGCTCTTCACCAATATACTGTTTGCCCTCAGATTTTTTCCCCTATACTTTTCACTCACCGACTTTTCACCCACAGACTCTATATATTTCACCCATAAATTTTTCACCCAAGGCTGTTCAACCATATACGTTTCACCCACAGACTTTCACCCATACACTTTTAACCAACAAACTTATCACCCGCACATTTTTCACCCACAGATTTTTTAGCCATATACTTTTCACATATATACTTTTCACCCAAGAACGTTCACCAATATACATGTTTCGCCCACAGATTTTTCACCCACATTTTTTTCACTTCAGACTTTTCACCCATACCTTTTTCACCCATATACTTTTGACCCACGGGTTTTTCACCCACACACTGTTCATCCATAGACTATTCAACCGTTGAGTTCAACCATAATTTTGTCACCCACACTTTTCACCCACAGACCTATCACCCGCAGAATTTTCACCCACATTTTTTTTTAACCACAGACTTTTCACCCACATACTTGTCACCCACAGATTTTTCACCTATATACTTTTCAACCATATATTTTTCACCCACAGACTTTTCACCCACCGTCTTTCACCCATATACTTTTCACCCAAGACTGTTCAACCATATACTTTTCACCCACAAATTTTCACCCATACACTTTTCGCACACAAATTTTTGACCCACAGACTTTTCACCCACAGACTTTGCACCCTCAGACTTTTCACCCATACCCGTTTCACCCATATAATTTTGACCCACGGACTTTTCACTCGCGCACTTTTCACCCACACACTTTTCGCCCTGAGACTTTCAGCCACATTTTTTTTTACCCATACACGTTTCACCCACGTTTTTCACCCACAGACTCTTCTCCCAGAGACTCTGCTTCCACAGACTTTTCACCCACAGACTTTTCACCCGCAAATTTTTCGCCCTCAGACTTCCAAGGGTCCACACACTCATATTTTCATATTTTCATCACCCCTTTCCAAAGTTTCCTACTTGCGCATCCTATACCGATGGAATTTTTTTCTCCATAGCGACTGTGCCTCCATTCACGGAACCTTGCCTCTGTCCTCCTCACTTCATATTTTCGTCACCCTTTTCCAAAACTTCCTAATTTCACCAAAAAAATGCAAAAAACATTGACAGAGCTGACACAGCAGTGTCATCTTCTGCTATGTGCCATGTTATCACCCCTTTCCAAAGTTTCCTAATTTCACAAAAAATGCTAAAAACACTGACGGAACCGACACAGCAGTGTCATCTTCTGCTATGTTATCACCCCTTTCCAAAGTTTCCTAATTTCACATCCCATGCTGACAGAAGTTCCCTCAAATCCCCTATAGGGGGAACGGTCCAAGAGAATAGTGGCCCCACTTCGGACCCCACTGCGTATTTTCATCACCCCTTCCAAAGTTTTTTCTAATTTCACATCCTATACTGACAGCGCTTCCTTTTAAGCTTTGCGACCATAAAGGTCCCACATCGGAGCCAAAGAAAAGTAGCGATTGAGTTCCCACAGATAGGGGTAGAGGAGTAAAAAAAGAGAGATGCATATTTTCGTCACCTCTTCCAAAGTTTCCGAATTTCACATCCTTTAAATTCTGCTGTGACGACCCTCGCTTGCGATGAGACCTTCTTTTTTCCAAAGGGGTGTGCAAGGCTGGTCCATCGCCAGGCTTTGGGCTTGGCACACCCCCAACCACCTGACAAGGTATCAGGGTGGCTGAGGGTGGGCGTGAAAAATTTCCACAAAGAAAGAAACATGTAACATGCTAAAGTTGCGACCATTGTCATTGACATTGTTTCACATTGAAAAGTTTGACATTCAAACCCAAACCTGTAAGCCAGAGCTCGGTTGATTCACAGCAGTTCATCACCTCACATCAGAATTTAGTTCGCTTGCCGTTGTCTTGCTTACTTAAATTCTGCTGTGACGACCCTCGCTTGCGATGAGACCTTCTTTTTTCCAAAGGGGTGTGCAAGGCTGGTCCATCGCCTCCCCCTTTTGCAACATTGCCAGGCTTGCATACAATGTTAGACCAAATATCTGCACAGCCAATACGGTCTCGCAAGCATCCACAGTTCATTAGAAGATCTACTTGAAGACGCGAAGGGTCATCTGCAATATTGGACTCTGTTGGCACACGGGTGATCCAGGAGTTGCATTCGGCATCATTCTCAGCTTCGAGGATAGCATCAAGTATTGGAAGAGAATTTGCGCTGCTAGTGTGGCAAGCGATGAATGCATCCCTGACAGCATCATTGTCAGTATGGATCACTACGTTGCACTGATGAATGAAATCCTTCCAAACAATCATGGCACAAAGCACAGAGAAAAATTCGCATTCGTAGATTATTGTCTTCCTTTGAGACACATTGATTTCACGCAAGAGGTCAGGTGATAGCTGTTCTGAAAAGAAGCGGCGCCTGCAACCAAACTGGTCCACCAAGACCCCACCAACGCCAGAGAAAGGTTCCGCCTCATGTGGTTCATGTGAAGCGTCGGTGAAGATAAACCAAGTTGTCGTGGCCTTCGATGAAATCATCCTCGGCACACCATTGACCAGCATGTCTCTGAAGCGAGACAGGGCATGTATTGCAGCCTCAGCCAATGTTGATGACTCAGAGCCATAGGCATGCTGCGTTACCACTGCAAGGCACCGCCGGGCTAGCCGCCCATAAAACTGACCAGAGGCAAATTGCATCCGTCCTCGCAATCTAAGGGCTTCAAGCTTTGCAAGGGATCTTGACGTCACAGCCTGATCCAATGCCTGGGCCAGCTCATCTCTTCTGTTCGCGGTGTTGGAGACGCTAACCGATCCTTGATGCAACTTCGACACATCAAGCTGCACTCCAAGAGCCACAAGACTGCTGCTGAAAGGTGGCGCCTTCGGTCCATCCTCAGCAAACCTCCAACCCAACAATCTGAAGACGGCCTTCACAGTAAAGTCGACCGATTCGGCTTCACGGAGATCAGCAACGGACACAAAATCGTCAAAATAATTGGTGGTTATCACCCAGAAGACTGATGTCAAGATAGCCCACAAGCTGTGCGCTATTCGAAGGAAGCTGTGGACAGATTTGACGCTTCCAAACGGGAGTGCCTTGAGGCGAAAGGCCTTCAATGAAGATGTGTGGGGATCTCCAACAACAATGTACGAAAACTGCCTGGAGTCAGGATGGACTGCACACTGCCTGTATGCGCTCTTCAGGTCAAAGCTCCGCGACACCCAGGCGTGATCGCCTTCGGCGTAGCCCATCACTGTGCTGATCATCGCTGCCACCACGTCAAGCGTGTGAGGTTTTGGGGATTCCCTCGGTTGAGACGCAGCGTTTATCCCAGACCAGGAAAAATCATCCACACACCTTATCTTTCCATTCTGCTTGACCCCAAAGCGCCTGCTGAGTGGAAAGTCCGAAGGCACCTCACTCAGATCGAAGGGCCCTTCGGCTTCACCACGAATGACTTCCTGCAATGTCTGATCCCAAACTGAATGCGCGATCTCGGAGTCAAAGAAAACTACCTGACCAAATGAGATACCGTCCCGCTGCAGCCTTGCTTGGGCGTGCAACTCGCCCTGAGTCATGGTGGCAGGGGTGACCTTCGATGGCCACAGGTTTGTTAGGTCTGTCTGCCCTGTCAACCTGGAGCCAGCGCAGAGCTCATCGACGACACCCATATCGCTGTAGTTGATGGACTGTAGCATTTCTTTCCAGACAAGGATCCTCTTGCCTTGCAGGACTTCAGCAACTCCAGGTTCCAAGGTCCGCACTAGCTCTTCCTCTTGATGTTTGAGCTGAATCGACCTTCGCAGCCAGTGCTTCAGGGCTTGGGCCCTGTGAGCCATGCGCTGTGAGCATGACTTCGTCAGAGACTTCTCAATGCAGTCCCGCAACAACAGTGGCAGAAAAGAGTGCAGCTTCGCTGGGTGACCGGCAACAACTGCCCTGTCAACAAACTCATCCGGTGTCCAAGGAGTCCCCCAAACCTGAAGCTGCCAATCCTCAGTGGCACCTGAGTCTCCCTCATTCAAGGTCAGGGTCTGCAGAAATTCGCCTGTGAAAGCGGCTGCAACATTGTTGCCAAAATTGTCAAAACCCGTCGAAAAATTATTGTCAGAAAAAGCGGCATTGCATTCAGATTTCCCTGCATCTTGTTCAACATGTCCAGCATCACATTCAAATGAAGAATTTTCTGCATTTGTAACATTGTTTGTCAATTTTTCACAACTGATTGAAAATTGGCCGTCAGAAAATTGGCCGTCAGAACATTCAGCATTGCATCCATGAACTCGCCCTGGTCCACCAGTTTCCTCGATGCTCAGCCCCCCTTTGCTGTGAGAGGGAACGTGTTCAACTGCAAGAAGTCGAGACCCTTTGGGCAGCCATTGCTTAGGCTGTTGTACAAGCAAAACATCAGTTTTAGTTCGTTGCAAAACAGAAAACTTTGGCAAAATGGACTTGGGTCCTTGAATTTTAAAACGTTGCTTGTATGTACGTACCAATGGTGGCATTCTTGATGACCTCGCCTGATATCCAACGGAAGCTCTCATCTTCTGCAATGCCTGCAAAGAGCATGGCTGCACCTGTTCCAGTGTGTCCGGCAAGGGATGGATACCACATCGGAGCAGCACACGTGTGAAAACAACGGCAATCAAGCGTGCCAGTCCCATTGGATAGGCTGTCTCATCAGCCGTTGAAAACCCATTGGTTGCATTCAGTCCCCATTGGGCGTGCTTATGCCGGCTACTTTGTCCTGGGCACATTGCCGACACAGCCAAAAATTCATCGGCATTGAAAGCCAACATTGTTTTCTTTTTCCGCAAACCACCGTATTGACATGAATGAAAAACTGAATACATGGCCAGATGCGCAACTTCCGTCCAAAAAGTTGTAGCCCAAAATAGACTGAACTGAGGGTTCTCAACAACAAAAATCACACCAAACTCAACAGCCCATTTGACTAGCTTCGCAGTTAAATGATACAGCTGATTGGCCAGAGATACTCGGCTCAGTTCCGAAGGGTTCAGATTTGGAATTCCGTTTGGAAATTGATCTGTACGTAATGGTCGTGGTCCATTTCTCTTGCCGCCGAACTTCCTTTTTAACGGGATTTGACGTGCTCTTGAAGCAGATCCGCAAGGAGGAGCAAGAAAAATTCCGACCACGTTAGGCATGCTTAGCCAGCTCATCAAAAGTTCCTCCCCTTCGGGAGTCGTCAAATCAGCGATGATAACTGTAGACATAGCGTTCTTTGAACGAACTTTGTCAACGCCAAAGCTGCTTTTGAGGCCTAGCTGTTTCAACGAGGCCGTGACACGTGATGAACCTGCAAAGATCTCCACTATGAGGCAATCTTCCAAACTAGCGCCTTTGCTTGCCAGGTCAAAGACGCGTTCTAACCGTCAAGGCTTCTTGTCATGGTCAAGGAAGCTGTGAGGAGCATGGCAACCCTTCTTCATACACAAGTGCCATCCACGATTGCATTCGGCTCCATGTGCAGCGTCCTGGCACTTGTTGAGGTTAAAGTTGAAACACAGCCTTCGATTGTGATCATCCGTTCCAACGCAGCCCTTGTTCTGCAACTCGGCCGGCAAGATGTTTGCCACCTTTTTCCCTTTTCCTTTGCCTTTTCCTTTTCCTTTGGAGCCCTTGTGATAAGGCTGACCTGCACGTGACTGCCAATTCGATGGCTGACTTGGCTGTCCAGAAGCAGAGGGCTGCTGGGGTTTGGCTTCAGCCGTTTTGGCCTTCGGCAGTGGCATCAAGTGAAAACCTACTTCGTAGGATTGTAAAGCGTTCATGATCTCTGTGTCCATCTCAAGAGTGTCATCCGGTTTTCTTCTAACATCCACATCCTTTCGGATCAAAGTGAGAAAAACCTGTCGGTCAGCACGGAGAAGCTGTTGCAGTGTCGTCTTCACATATCCATCGGGCGCCTCGGTCCGCAGGTGGTTGAAGAGGGATTGGAGGTAGCGCTCATGAACATCCCAAGATAGTGCATCGATAAATGCAAATGCTACCCCGCGTCTTTTCAGGGCTTCAAGCACCTGGAGCTCCGTGCTCGCAGCTTGGTCAGGGACCTTGGCCTCCTCCTTGACCAGCAGCTTGTCAGCGTCAACATGCAGCTGCTTCGATGACTTGGAGTATAATACCTCATGTTCACGACTGGTAAGTTTTGCAATCTCTATGTACTGCAATTGCTTGGTCTCCCACATCTGAGCCACAAGGTTCAAAAGGGCATGCGAGGGCTCCAGCTGATGCTCAAGCAAAACGCCAGGCAGCCTGGCTCTCAGTTGTCTCATTTTTGCTTCCCTCTCCACTGGCGGCATCTTTCGAGTCATTTGCATCTCGGGGTTCGAAACCTGCTCGCGCAACTGAGCCATGACCAACGTTTGGGCCTCAAACAGCAAACGCCTGAGGGAGCTCACGTCTTGCATTGTGGCCATCGCGCCCAACACGTTGGTTGCAAACCTTGTAAATTCCAATTCTGGCACCGGCATCTCTGGCTGGCCAACACCAAATGCAAGCCGCCCAAGCGTGGAGTATCCTGCACCAAAAGTGGCCTGCTTTCCACGGTCACTGAGGCCCACCTCATCACATCTCTTCTGAAAATGGGCTTCGCTGTCCAGAATGGAAGTCATAGCTGCAAAAAGGAATGCGAGGTGACACGGTCGTGCAGTGTAGGAAAATAGTGAAATGAAAATTAAACCTGGAGATAGTATTCAAAAGTTTCCCCATCGCGAACATACAACGTATGGAAGACACATGGACCTGGCAATGAATTTGGATCCAATGACCCGCTCGTCTGCCCCATTGACAGTTACTAGAGCCAACGTGGCTTCTACACAGTGTAGGTTCATGCCACATTGGTCGCCATTGCCACATTGGTAACGGCTTGAATCGGCACATTGCCGTGACACACATGTGGTCGTTACTTTGCCTCACATTGAGGTACTGAGAAACTAAATGGCACATTGCCCGGCACATTGCCGTACCCACATTGGGTATAAGTGGATTGTCACACATTGTGATAAATGAGTAGATTGCAAACATGATCATGTACATCTGGACAACAGGCAGTAACCCTTGCACAACAAGTCGTGCAGAACAACGGCAACGCCCACATTGGATCGTTCAAATGCAATGTCAAGACAAAAGATTCAATGCACACATTGGCAATCAACATGACATGACGGACTTTTTCCCGCACGGCTCACCGACGTTTAGGTGGCTCACGGCACTCTTTGAAACAGACCCGACATTTGGCAGTCCAATCTGGAACTGTCTGCACCACAATGAAACCGGCTGACGTGAGCCGTCCACACTTCGTAGTCTTCTTTTGAAGAAGCTCGCCATTTGCGTGGACTGATCCAGAAATGTCTGCGCCGATGTCTGGGACACTATGGATAATGCCCGTCCTCCCATTCTTCACCATGACATCTAATGAAAACCTGTCTTCATGGGGTGGACGCCTGTCATCACTGACTTCCACCTCATTCTCCACGTCCGAGTCAACGTCATCGCAACCTGATGTCGACGACGATGAATCCGATGACGACAGGACCTCAATCTCAAACGCCTGCAGAACACCGTCAACCTCAATGCACTCAACCTCTTTCTTTGGCGTGATGTGCTCCCACTCATCATCTGGAACCGCAGCAACGCAAGGCTCAGTTCTTGTCTCTTTCGTCAGAAAAGCCGGCGTTCCAGGCTGAAAGACTGGTGCTGGCGTGCCCGGTGCCAATGGATTGGCCCCTTTGAAGAAATCAGCTCGAGGTTGATCCGGTTCGAATTCACCTTCTCTAATAAGAGTGAGGACCCGCTGCAGGGCCTTCACCGGGGCCACAGCAAGGTCCCGAGCATAGATGGAGTCTGAGTCCTGCAAACTTGATGAGTGCCTGCCGAGTAATCTGCGTTGATCTCGGGGTAGTTCAGCTTTTGCTGCCCAAGACAAACATGTCGTCTTGAGCGAGTGAGACGTGACGTCTCGGTCCTCAATCTGCAAAAGACACCGGATAACCGATGTCGTCTCTGAGCATGTAAGAGGCCGGCGCAACCAGGCCCCCTCCCGGCTAAGGTCTGGGGCTGGTTGAATTGCACAGTCAAAAACTCCAGCAACCCTCAATCCAGCTTGCCTGCGAAGTTTCAGCCACGTTGATAACCAATCATCGTGGAACACTGCTGTCGACGATGCTAGGATTGGCAAGAGAAGACTTTTCTTCTCAGCACTCTTGGCCGCCTTGTGATACCTCGTCGAAATCTGTATGAAGTCGGGGGCACCAGATGAGGATGCCTTCGCACTCACATCATGGAGAACTTCATGAACATGGGCCAGGTCGCTCGTCCGACTCCGGGTGTACAGCATCATAAGAAGGTGTGATGCTAATACCCTCTGCTGCAAACTTGCTGACTGGTCAGTAGTCACGGCATGCAACTTTCTGACCTCAGCGACGGTCAATGGCCTTGCCTGCTTTGTCGCTGACTTCATGGCCAGCTGTAGCTCTGCAGATCCAATAATTCTCCTGCTGTTGATGCACGCCTCTGCTCCATCAATTTGAAGTATGTAGTGCCCAAAACGCAGTGCCTGAACAAATGATGTTGCCTTTGTGGGGGCGGCATTCGAGGTCCTCAAGTGCTGGATGTACTCCCAAGCCACGTTCTCACACATGGGCAGGAATTCAAGTTCAAACTGCGTGCAAAACCATCTGTAAAAATGAAGCAACGCATTGACCCTCTTAATGACTGTCCCGGGGCTGCGTGTTCCCAGGATTGCCAGCAAGACGTCACTCCTGCCCTGCTCAGTTGCCTCGCTCATCAGTTGTCGTCCGACACCACTGAACTCAAGTTCAATCTCCAACAGGCACTTCAATTTTGCAATCGCCTTGTCAGTCTGGACCGCACGCTCATCGATGAACGATCTGTCAACCCTGTTCTTTATGCATTTCGAAACTGCAAATACCAACGGCTCTTTTGGTTGCACCTCGACACCTGGGAAGACATCTACAATGGGATCCAAAAGCTGGGCATTCCAATTTGCTGGCATGCTCAATGACGGTGCCGCAAGAGGATCACCAAAGATTGGTGCCAACCATGATTGTTCCCAGGGCAACACAATTGTTGAGGGTTTCATACCAGTTAGGAAAGCATTGGTGACAGACGTGGTGTGGTCCCTGTCGGTAGCAGCTGACAATGGCGGCTCTGAAACCTGTTGCTGATTCTGTGCAAGAAAATCTGAACTGACCAAACTTGGAGATGGTACAATTTCATCTTCTTCGACTCTTCTTTTCTTGGCCCACCATAACCTGAATCCTTTTAAAGGATCTGAGTCACCCTCGGGCTCACCAGCATCGGATGCTGCAAACAGGTCCGTGGCCTCGTCGACGCCGGCAACCAAGTCTGTGGACAAGAATTCATCCATGGCATCAAAGAAAAACCCCCCGACGTGAAAAATTTCCACAAAGAAAGAAACATGTAACATGCTAAAGTTGCGACCATTGTCATTGACATTGTTTCACATTGAAAAGTTTGACATTCAAACCTGTAAGCCAGAGCTCGGTTGATTCACAGCAGTTCATCACCTCACATCAGAATTTAGTTCGCTTGCCGTTGTCTTGCTTACATACTGACAGAATTTCCTTCTAATCCTTGCGACCATGTTGGTCCCACAGCGGAGCCAAAGAAGAGTAGCAATTGAGTTCCCACAGATAGGGGTAGAGGAATAAAAGACAGATGCATATTTTCACCTCGTTCATATCATCATGGGTTGTCAGTTGTGTAGACTCGATGCGAAGCACCTGTGGAAGAGAGGAAAAAAATCCACCCTTTCGGGCACCCCGCGTTCACGGCGCGTTTCTGCTCCTCCGAATACGGAGACGGCGATATGGATCTGACCCTGCGGTCTGAATCCAAGATCCAGAGCTTGTCATCTCCCTGATCTGGTCTCTCGAATGGCAATTCATGTTGCATCGGCGGGTTCCCCTTTCCATCACAGTACTGATTGGGTTGGTGAAAAAGGATGGTAGCCGAGGAAGACTCCTCTTTCCAACTCATGTGGCGGTGGGTGCAGCTCGCGGCGAATGCCGCTCTCGCTGGCCCCTCCACTTCGGACATTCGCACCGTAGCCCGGCAAATGTGACATCGGCGGCACAGATGGCAGAGGAAACCATGCCTGAGCCACTCGCCGGTGCTCCCACTGATGTTGCTGCTAGCGTCAAAGGTGCAGCCGGGGTCAAAGGTACAGCAGGCGCCACGAAGGTGGCGGAGGCTCCATGGAGACGGGCGGCTCTTTCACTGGGGGTGTCCCCACAGCTCCATGCCAGGCACCCTGTGCTTGAGAAGGTTCTGGTCCCATTCTTTGCAGCACTTGAGGCATCTTTCGATCGCGATATGACTAAAAGAAGAGCTGGTTGAGTTTTTCTGTAGCTCACCAAGTATCTGGGCCTGATGCTCCTTGGACTTCACATTGACTTCATAGACCTCATCCAGCTTCTTTGTGAGGTGGCCAAAAGTTGTTTTGATCCATTGGTGCATAGGGGTCTGAAACTTGGCGTCTTGAACCCAATCCCAGGATACGCCTTCGAACAATTTGGCGAAACCTTTTAGGTGGGACGTCACCTCTGTCTTGAAGCCGGATAGTTGGCTGGCAGAAAATTGTATGCCGCCAGAAGTGGCCCCACGGTCTTGAGACAACCTTCCCAAATGGCCTTCCAAACTCTTCTGACTTTGGGCAATGGCATCACCCACATCTTTTTGGCCCTCGACAGCCTTCAAGGTATCTTGGAAGTGCATGCGTGGAGCGAACCAGCTCCAGAACACACTCTTTCAGAGTGGAGTAGATGAGCTCTCCCTCCTTCTTTCGCTTGGCTTCCGGAACATCTTCCGCATCCGGGAGCTCCT
Organism: Cladocopium goreaui; assembly: GCA_947184155.2. Lineage (NCBI taxonomy): Eukaryota > Dinophyceae > Suessiales > Symbiodiniaceae > Cladocopium > Cladocopium goreaui. The sequence continues at coordinate 42,758 of CAMXCT020006837.1, read as the reverse complement.
CACGCTCTCTTTTCTTGTCCACTTAATCTCCAGCATCTTTTTCTTCTTGTGGTGGGGGAACAGCCTCCGCTTCCACATTACCCGGACGGGCTGGAGAGGCCACTTCCTCCACATGCTGGCCATCAGCAGACGACATGGCTCTCCTTATAAGGCGCGTTAAGAGTGCACAATGCACCCTCTGCGATAGTCCTTTCGGAAGGTTAAAAAGCATCGAACTGCAGAGCAGATCCAAGATCACATCCGTACCCCACTCCTTTCCAGAGGACTTCACAGGCTGCTTTCCAATCTCACTAAGAAATTCCAAAACCAACAAAACACAAAAATAAACAAAACCATCAAGATCCTTTCCAGAGGATCAGATCCTGACGAATGCAAACACAGATCGTGCGGTCCCTTCACAAAACAAAACATAATGTGTGTGTGTCTGTCTGTCTCACATGAATGAAAGATTTTCTTTCCAAAACAAAATTCCAATCAACTGCAAGAGTTTCAAAACGCTCGACAAAGCAAACTTCCTTCAGATCAGCATAAATTCTTTCTTCGATCCTTTCGGTCTGGAAGAGCAAAACCCGGCACCTATGAAGATCACTCTACTTTTCAAACAACATACCCGCAGTGATCAGTCATCTCGATGCTCCAATCGTTCTGGGAGCAGCATCCCAATGCCAGCGTCCGTTGCAGATCTCATACAAATACGGGTTGAATTCGCAGCAAATGAGGTAGTGGAGGTCGTCAAGCCATTCAGAGATTTCGAGAAGGCCACGCATCCAACGGGCGCATGTGACCCACAGTGCTCCGGCTGAAATTTTCATGTTCAGAACCAACCATTGATTGATTTCCACAGATTGCCTCAGACCTATAATGATCTGAAGCTCTTCCATTCTTCCTTTCAACAACACTAAACGGTGCAACAGGGCCTTGCTGGTCCTCTAAAGGTGATTGCCAACTATCTCCACCATCTCCCGTCAACTCACGCCAATGTCCCCAGTGATGACGATCCATCGCACCGTCAAAACCAGCGAGACAAAAGACACAAAAGGGCGGTACTCTGAACATCAAAAGATCTTCAGTTGGTTGACTTCACATACAACAACCATCATGATTTTAGACTCGTGCAACCCTTAGTGACTTCCACGACATCACAACTGCAAAACAACTGGAAACAAGAACATCTACATCCGCAGCTTTCCAAGTGCTCAATTGTCACTTCTCCTCACAAGCTAGTGGGAATTGTTTTCCAGCTGGACTGTTCTCCTTCACCCCTTTCTACAACAGGCCAGGTAAAGGAGTCTTCCGATCAACTCATCCGGGTGTTCAAAGGGTGTCGGATACCAGATTGTAGATCAGGTGGCAACTGGACGCAACATTTTTGGGTGCACTCATCCAGTCCACTGCTGGGCATTAGTTCATGCGTCATGGATTCAGAATCATTTCACTGTTTCTGAAGGTTTCAAGGTTTTAAATTCCCGCGTACGCCGCCTACCAGTCAATACCTCCTCGTTACATTCAGAAACCAAACATAAAAGCAAAAAACCGAAAACACATCAGGACATGCAATCACCGAAAGACATCACTCAGCTGGCGCTCCACTTTCTTTTTGACCGACAACGTTGGGAATTGCCGATAGTGCATGTGGTGGTCACTTCGACCAGCATGAAAACATCCATGTGCCACCCCTGGCAAAGCAGCCGCATAAGGACGGCGAGCAAAAACACTGTAGCAACAAAAGCCTGGGTGTCCCAGGTCCACTCACTCCGTATACGCATCACACATGCGATTGCATCGTCCAACCAACTTCACAGGTTTCACCCCATTCACGTACCGCCTGTAGTCGCGGGAGTGTCTGTAGACTCAGGAGTGTCCTCAACATCAGGAAGGGCAGCGGCAGGCTGGGGATGAGCTGCCTCATATAAATCGAAAAGGCCGACCGCGGTCTGGAAGATCAGGAGGGAGTCCTTCACGATGTTGAGGACATCCTGGTGCAAATGAGCATCAAAGGAATCTGTAAACCAATCGCGGAAAATGACAAGGGAGGCCATCCCGAGTCTGACTAAGTGATGTTGATCCCTCCAGCCAGGGCGTAGCAACGCCGATAATTTCAGAGGCACTGGTGGTGTAGGGACATGTGTCCTTGTTTCCGTAGGTTGTTCGGGCCACCATTGCCGTTCGAACAAGAACATTGCGTTACTGCAAAGTGTCCATAAGTGGTAAATAGACCGCATGAAGTCTGAGCGCCCGCAGCACTCCAGCAAAATTGCACAGGCTTTGAGGACCTCGTCCATACTTTCGCACCTCGAAGCCCGGAGAGTCCAGTCACTGCGGTTAGCTTGGTCGATTGAGGAATTCATGTATTGCAACACGATGCTGATGCCCGCGGCGAGTAGTGTCAACTCGGAGTGCATGAGGATGTTCAAGCACGAACACTTGTATGCAGGTCCTCCCAGGGTGGGAAGTTTGCAAAACGGGTGGGAACAAAAATTTTCCCTTGAAGCGAAAAGGCCACTTGAGTAAAGACAATCACCTGTTTCCACATTTGACATGTCCGCAAGATTGCTGCTGCAACGACGTCCCTGTAAGAATCCAAAATTTGACTCAAAGCATGATCATGTTGAAATAAGGTTTGTTTTGCAATACACGGTTTGGATTCGTGGATCGACATCCAAGAGCCGGGCATGTTTTCGGTTCTGGCATTGCGACACTTGTTGTGCGGTTACACGGTTTGGATAAAGGCAGTATCCAAGAGCCGGGCATGTTTGTTAGTTTCAAAGGTTGTGCGAATGGCACACCAGGTTTGGCAACGCGAAGGGCGCGCTGTTATTTCAGGTAAGACTGGTAGGCTAAAAGTTTGTACGCAAACTTTTCTGCAGCTGCAATTTAATGCACTATCAACGCGTTGACCGTAAGCTTAAATTCCCGCTTACGCCGCCTACCAGTCAATACCTCCTCGTTACATTCAGAAACCAAACATAAAAGCAAAAAACCGAAAACACATCAGGACATGCAATCACCGAAAGACATCACTCAGCTGGCGCTCCACTTCTTTTTGACCGACAACGTTGGGAATTGCCGATAGTGCATGTGGTGGTCACTTCGACCAGCATGAAAACATCCATGTGCCACCCCTGGCAAAGCAGCCGCATAAGGACGGCGAGCAAAAACACTGTAGCAACAAAAGCCTGGGTGTCCCAGGTCCACTCACTCCGTATACGCATCACACATGCGATTGCATCGTCCAACCAACTTCACAGGTTTCACCCCTTTTTAACCGGATTTGTTTGGAGGCCCTTCAGGCACTTTGCATCTATGAGACTTTCCAACTGCGGAGGCAGTGGTTCGACCTTCGGTTGATCCACCGCTCTCGTAACTGGCAATCCGCTATGTTGCTTTGCGCCGGGACACAGGCAAACCAAGGTATGACACTGCAGGATTCACCGACAGTACAGCATCGAAGATCACGGTCCTCCTCGGGTGAGAAGGATGCATCAGTGAAGGCGAAAGGCGGGGCTCACCAGGCAGCCGTTATCACCTAGGCCACGATTGCAAGAGTTGCTTCCTAAAGGTTTTCAGGGAGGCCAGGGTGCGGAAGCTAGGGACATTACCATCAAGCCCAGAATGCATATACTGTGATTGCAGCGAGGCGGAGCTTGGTCGCTCTTCCCCGCAACTGAGCTTTGGCCAACCGCGTCCTACCACCGCAAACTAATGCTGCTTGTTGGGTACGCCTGGCAGTGGGGACAATGGCATCGATGTTTGACACCAGCTCTTTAGTGCGTTTTTCCTCATCTGCAAAGCAACGGGACCGTCTTACCACCTAGCGCCATCGATCACGATTTCGAGGGCTTTGACTTCTCGGCAAATGGCAGGTCTTTGTCCCCGAGCGGAACACCACACCCGAGAAAATTGAGAACTGCAATGCCACCACCGAAACCAACTCGGACTCCTGCTTCCTTGCAAAGGCGTTGAGTCATTGGAAGAGTCGCCCTAGGCAAAGTTCAATGCTTTGCACTCCCGCCACCAGGGAGAATGAGAAACTCTCAACATCTCGTGGACAGAACCGCTGCCGCCAAACGGGAGAGCCCACATTGCAAACACTTTGATACTTACAAGCTGGGGTCAAATGCTGCATGTAGAAAATCCAAGCTGATCCTGGCGCGACCCCAAGTTGTCTGTATGTCGCTCTAGGCAAAGTTCAATGTCTTGCACTCCAGCCACCAGAGAGAATGAGAAACTCTCAACGTCTCGTGGACAGAACCGCTGTCGCCAAACGGGAGAGCCCTCAATACAAACACTTTGATTCTTACAAGTTGGGGTCAAATACTGCATGTAGGAAGCCCAAGAGGATCCTGGCGCGACCCCAAGTAGTCTGTACGCTGATGCAAGGTCGAACGTTCTGCCGAATCACACGATTCCAGAAAAGACGCCTCTGTCACGTCCAGAGTGTGTAGTTTTGAAGTGGCCTCCACCTCAAATGGTCAGGCCAGCCAGCCGCAACACAGTTCTTCGAGTGCCTTCTAGAAGCCGGCAGCGACAACCCCAGGATCCCCAGGGGTTTGAATTAATGGCAGTATGGCTCCACAGGATGCACTTGCATAATCCGATAACTCCTTGGTAGAGACCATTGCAGATTGCAACAAGGGTCGAAGGATGGAACTGTGGGCGTGGTAAACCAGCAAGGTGGATCCCATAAGAACTCATCATATACCTTTACATCCGGGTAACCATAATGGATAAGCATCCCTTCCACACCAGCAGCCTCATCGGGGCGAGGATCCTGCCGAGGGCTCCATGCAGGCTGCTGCGCAAACAACATTCGGCCGGGCTTAAGGTCTTCGTTCTTTCAAGCCAATAAGGCAGGGTGGCGTGTCCTTCCTCAGCGGGCTGGTAAATTGATTTGAAGAACTGGCATCGACAGCTCCCTGCAACACCATGGGAGGTGTTTGTCTTTGGCGACTGGGTGTCCAGCTTCAACCGCAGCTTCGACAGAGGCTTCACAAGACCGGTACGCAACACGAAAACCCAACGAGCATTATCGTCCTTAAGGTTATCCCCACAGTCAAGGTTTACTGTAAAAGGCCCAACGGGTGTTATCGTCCTTAAGACCTTCACCATGGGAGGTGTTTGTCTTTGGCGACTGGGTGTCCAGCTTCAACCGCAGCTTCGACAGAGGCTTCACAAGACCGGTACGCAACACGAAAACCCAACGAGCATTATCGTCCTTAAGGTTATCCCCACAGTCAAGGTTTACTGTAAAAGGCCCAACGGGTGTTATCGTCCTTAAGACCTTGAGGTAATCCCCACGGGCAAGGCAAAGACAAGGTTTACTGGGCCATTATTACAGTTATCACCATCAAACAGTTATTACTATCCCCATTTAACCGTAAAGGCGGCCTCTGAGGAGTCTGGCGTTGGCAGGGACAGGGTCAAGGGCTACTGCAGGACCTGTCCAATGTCAACATGGGACTGGACAATGACACCGGGACACGGACGAAGGACTCAAACTCAAACAAAAAGGCGGTAGCTTGTTGGCTTGGGCCAGCAATTGCACACAGTGCAAAGACCCTCTGGCCGGCGGTGTCAGTCGTACTGGTGGCGGCTGCCAACGAAATTCTGAATGCATCTAGGCCCAAGGGAACGCGCTATGGTCTATGTTTATGGGTTCTGCCGAGTCCAGGGCAAGTTTAACAAACTTCAATGTTACCACTGGGTGTAGTAATGTTGCGTGCCAGGGCCATGCATTTGGGCTGCGCTGGTCCATCTGCAAAGGCTTAATGGGCTGTGAACTTTAAACAAATTCAAGGAAGTCCTCCAACACATGATGAGCGTGGATTTTCAATGCCATCCACCAACTCGTGGTCAAGGCAAAACTGGACTACATCGGTGAGGCATATGTAAAAGCATTGGCAAGTGAGACCATCCGGGGAAGCCTCAGAGCGCAAGGGCTTGGGTCCAGCAACAGTGCATCCATTTGGAAGGATGACCGCTATGCCCTTGCCCGGCTGCAAGTTCCGCATGAATGCGCACAGGAGACTCATGCACAGCTAGGTGAGGAATCCACTTCCAGCAGAGGTTTTGGTTTTCAGGCGTAGTCAGGTCTGCACCAGCACGCGACCAGCATTCTGTAATCTTCCTGGTCTACCCCAAAGGATGGGGTAAGCCCCCAAGCATGCAAATATGAAGTACCCCCGGTGTGCCGGCGCAAATTCCAGGACGGTAGGGACGTTTAAACAGCAGCTGTGCGAAGCTTCTGGGCGGCTTCGGGCTGTGCCATGTGAATGGGCTCACAGTTGCTATGGAAAACTGGCATAAATTAACTTGAACCTAGTCAAGTGAATGTGAACTGGCAAATGCAGAATGCATCCTAGGGGGCTATAATCCATGCACTGCTTAGTTGGGAGCATCCTCAGTGTTGAGGAGAAGGAGAAGCCAAGGCACTGAGGTTCTACTTCATAGTGACCCACTATGAAGTAGAACCTCAGACTGTGAGTTACAACATCTTCTACCTCAGGTGAGTGATCAAAACTCGTTGGATTTCCATCTGGCGTCGAGGCTGTACCACCTCTTTGCACTTCTTGAGGGAGTAAACAAAACAAATTGGATTTCCATCCAGCAGGTTGTGGTGTTGATGGCTGCGTCTTGGCAGATGCCTTTGCTACCATAGGAAGCAATTTGGAGCTGACCTCATACGACTTGAGCGCTTCCTCCAGCTTTCCATCCGGGACCAAAACACCCGCTGCATCCGGTCTGGGTTTCACATTTTTCCCAATGGGGGACACCACGCTGCTTTATCGGCAGCAAGGAGCTGGGATACACTGTACCTGTTGTAGCTGCGGGTGGCTCTCTGTTTAAGTGAGCGAACAAAAGCTGGACATACTTGTCATGGCATGTAAAGGTCATCCCATTGGCGAAGTCCAAATGCTTGGTACTTACTTGAAGGCTTCCAATGCTTGGTACGAGGTTTGCACATTTGATTCAAAATCAGCATCTTTGTCACGGGTCACCACCTTGATGACTCCACATCCGATGGCTTTAACTGCTGTTTGTTGGTAAATTGACAACTCCGTCTACTGGCTGTAGCATTTTTCCAAAGGGATGGACCTCAACACATTTTGGTCATACAATTGGGTTGCAGCATCCAAAAGTGAGTGGCTTGGTCTAGCATGGCCTTCAACAAGAACCCCTACAAGACGGGTCTTAAGATTTGCAAGTCGTGTTTCCCGTTCTGCTGGCGGGACCTTTCTTGCAACACTCGGTTCTGGGTTCACTACTCACTCTTTCAATATGGCAAGGAGCTGCGTTTGGCTCTCAAACAACAGTCTCTTCAGTGATGAGACTCCACCAACTGTTGCGGCTTGGTCAAGTTGCCCAACCCATGCTTCAAAGTCGGCTGCGACAATTGGCTGGCCTGGTTGGCCATGTGCATATTCTAATGACAAAGTCGTGTTGACTCCTGCATTCTTCAAGGCCTGCTGCAACTGAACAGGGGCCTTCACCTGTCCAACCTGAGGTCGAACTGAGCCTCTGAGTCAACTGTGGATGTCATGGCAATCGACAGGCTCGTACTACACCTACTAGTGCAGCAAATGGTGGGACCTGCAAGTTGGGATAAAAAGGTTATCACAATGGCATGGTTTGAGCCTCAGGTAAAAGTTGACCCATGTTGTGCGTGAAAACTCATGCTCACGTGCATGTTGAGCTTGAACCAAGTAGAGGCTAGGCGGGTTTGCCGTGCCATACGTTGGAGTACACCCTCCAAGTCACTGCAACACAACCTGTCAAGTGGATACATGTCCACAACACAAATTCTTCGCATCAAATAACTTCCACCGCAAACATTTCCACTGCGAGATGCACTCCTTGTGAACCAAGGCCGGTTTTGGCCGAGTCACCTTCTGTTACAAGATTAGCACAAAGTGCTCCAAGCCGTCGCTTCCGAGCATGGCACATATGACACAATCAGGCGTTAGTCACTCACAAGAACTTCACATCGTTGTGAACATCACCACTGAATCGATGCACAAGGGCGGGCTTTCATGAACATGCCAACTCACACCCAGAGGAGTTCTTATCTCAAACTTCTTGAAACTAGGTTGCGCCAATGCCACATCAGAGCAATCTGAGGATCCAGCGTCACTACATCTTGGACTCGATTCTGAGCTGCTTCCCCCCGGCTCGTCACCAGGGGTTCAACAGTTTTGTCAACTGCCGGTTCAGCAACACCAACTGGTCCATTGCATTCAGAATCTTAAACCGAAATAAAACCATCATCACCGAGGCCCTCAAGTTTCACCTGAACATCTTTGTCTTTTGCCACACCACCTGCGTTGGCCCTGAAAAACGTGGACCGCTCACCAGCTGATGAACATGAAACATCGTGAATGGCATCAATCAATTTCTGAAGCTCAGCAACTGGGGCGCAGGCCAAATCACTGGAATAGATAGCAAATGTTTCATTGATGGCATGACGTGTGGCGACCCAAAGGCGACCTTGTCTGGGGGGTCATGCCGAAGTGCGCTGTCCATGCAAGCAAAAATGGCTTTCAAGCTGTGGCTTGAGGCGATCTCACCTGAGTCAGGCCTCGTATCACTGCTGGTACCTAAAAAGGTTCTGAGCATCTTGGAAACTTCAGAGGACCTCAACCCACGTTGCATGAAATCACCAAAACCCTTCGAAGGAGCAGGCAAGAGGGGCCCATCATTGAAAATCCCTGTTGGGCAACCAAACTCAGAAATGACCTTCAATGCAGTGCTCTTCCAATTGCTTCCATCGACGCCCCTTGCAGGGACAACAACCGGCAGCAACCTGGTTTTCGGGGCAGCCATCATCCCTGACTTGTGATTGCATGGGGTGATAATCACAAATCCACCTTCAACTCCAAAATCAGGCATCAAGGTTCGAATTGCAAAGAGATCACTGTTCCTACACCTGCCATAAAGGCAAAAAGCAAATAGGCCACCAACGCTCTGTCCCCAATGTGCCGTGCAACATCCTCCAAAAATTGTGTGAAGGGAAACAACATGCTTCACTGACAATACCAGGGCCTGTTTAAGCAGTCCCTTTCCTGAGAGCATCAACTCGCACGCACCAATCAATCGCCGGCTTGAAACTGCACCTGCAAGGCAAGAGAAACCAGTGAAAGGCAAAGCAAATCACAGAGAAGACAACATGGTATCGGCTCTGGTTGCAGGAGCATCGGTATTCTTTAGGTATTGGAAAAACCCCAAACAACACTCCTAGAAAGGGTTTGCATCAGCGTTGTCAGCACTGTCATGTCATCGCAAGGAAGCCAGCAACGTATTTGCACTCTTGATGAGGGTTGCAGGCGATCTGACCCCCAGAACAGTATCCAAAATGTCATCGGCCTTCTGTTGCGACTGTTCATGAGCGCATTCTTCCAAAAACTGTCCGCTTGTATCGCTTGCTCCCAAGTTGCAGAACATCACAACAAGAAGCTTACCTACGGCCACGTCTCTGAGCTGCTGACGCTTCGAGTGAAAGTTAAGGTCATCAACACTGGGAATGCAAGACTCAAAAACTGGCAGTTTCAGAACAGGGTTTGCAACACTGGCCAAGGTTTCAGCAACTGCCGATGGGGGAGCATCCATCTCAAAACTGCATAGGCTTGTAAAAGGCATCTTGGGGACCAGGGCGTCCGACAAAATGTCATCGCTAAAAATGTCCTTGAAGATTCCTTCTTACCACGGCATCTTTATGCATGCAACATCGCAATCTTGAAAAGGTTTCTGGCAAAAATGGAGTTGTAAACTGCAGTTGAAACAGTCGGCTGGGCCACATCTGCAACGGTTCCAGTATGATTCATAGCAGAACTGTTCAAACATCACTATGCGCAACTGATGGACTGGGTTCTGAAGCGCCGGGCTCATAGTGTAGTCCACTTCCAACAGTGTAGTCCACTTCCAACGCCTCCATCATCAGCATCGCTGCCAAACAAAAAGGGGCCTGACAGAGTGGAGCGGAATTGACATCATTCAAAACGGAACCAGTGTCAACCAATTGGGTCTGTTGTGTTGGATCACCAAGTGCAACATCAGGAATAGGATGTCCTCCACCAGGATTTCGTCAGAACTTTTCTGCATCCCCTATTAACCGGAATACAGCGAAATGAAACACGCAGAGAAACCAGCAGCAATACTGTCCAAAATCACAAGAATGAAATGCCAAGGCAAGCGAGATGAAAAACTGGAAGGTGAATTTCGAAGACAAATAAGGCCCGCCACTGCAGTTGTCCCACGTCAAATGGGATGGACCGAGGCAGCACATCGAGCCCCGGATAACAAAAATTTTCCCTTGAAGCGAAAAGGCCACTTGAGTAAAGACAATCACCTGTTTCCACATTTGACATGTCCGCAAGATTGCTGCTGCAACGACGTCCCTGTAAGAATCCAAAATTTGACTCAAAGCATGATCATGTTGAAATAAGGTTTGTTTTGCAATACACGGTTTGGATTCGTGGATCGACATCCAAGAGCCGGGCATGTTTTCGGTTCTGGCATTGCGACACTTGTTGTGCGGTTACACGGTTTGGATAAAGGCAGTATCCAAGAGCCGGGCATGTTTGTTAGTTTCAAAGGTTGTGCGAATGGCACACCAGGTTTGGCAACGCGAAGGGTGCGCTGTTATTTCAGGTAAGACTGGTAGGCTAAAAGTTTGTACGCAAACTTTTCTGCAGCTGCAATTTAATGCACTATCAACGCGTTGACCGTAAGCTGACACCACGTGAGCGTGGAATGGATGGATCCTACTCTGGTAAACTGGCAACGTATGGAGAAGAGATTCTTGGATACCTCAGAACTGGCAGTAACTGGCATGAAGGCTGGACCACGTTGGCAGCATGTTGTTTGGTTGGGCAAGACAATGCTAGGTGACCACATTGTAGGCACAGCAGCTGGAGTGTTCACAAGGAGCGTCGGGCGCAACCCAAACCCTTTCAATTTGGATCGCTTGGGTGACTTGGAAAGTTGACCATGGGAGTTTGGACATGCGCTCTTGGCAGCAAGTTGATTTACAACAAGCGTGTGAGTCAGCCACTTGCGTTTGGTGTTGGATCAAGCATGCCAATGATTGCGTTTATTGTCCATAAATGTGCTGTGGAACACCCAGATGAGGATGTTGAGCAATCAGCTGAGGCGGGAGGGGTCAGAACCTTCACCACCTGTCCCATCAAGTGCAGCTGCTTCTACAGAAACTGCAATGGATGATTCAACAGATCCACATGGACAGAAACACAAGCCGATTCGCCAAAGAGAAAGCGCTCCAAGACACCAAAGCTTGACAAGAGCTCTGACAAGGGACATCTCAGTCAAGTCACCAGCACAGACTTGAGCTTGCATGAACATGAGGATGAGACAGTTTCATTTGCTTTCAGAGATGATGAACTGGATAAACTTTGAAAACGACGAGCTCTATGAGCACTGGTGACTGGACTGACGATGAAGCGCTGATCAGCCAACTTCACTTTTCCTTTCAGCAAGCATGCCTACACTGGATGATGCTGAGTTGCAAAGACTTGATGCCTTGGCAGACTCACTGGAAATCCAAGGTTTGACAAGATGGTTCTCACTGATCGCAACAACAATGCCATCAGATGCCAAACAGCTTTCAACCAGGTTCGTTAGGGGTTTAAAAGTTGAACAAGATGACAGCAGATTTGGTTGCGGCGATCCCGTTTTTGTTGCGCGTGAATTTGCATGGATGGACTGTGAACTAGACAGTTCATTTTCTCCTGCAAGCAGCTCATTTGTTGCCAGGATCGTCTCTCCGGTGGCCGCTAGAGTCCGGGAACCTGTGGGGGCATCATGAGTTGGTCTCTCTTGGATTGAGTGGTGATCATCTAGGGTGAAATGAATGGGTTCCGTCTCCACGTCCATTCAGAGTGTACGGTTTACGCTGTACATTCTGAGTGGAAATGAATGGGTCCGGTTCCCACGTCAGTGGATCCATTCTCCTTGGTTTGACCTGGGACTCGTGGTGTGGAAAGGGTACCGCAGCGTTGCTTGCGTTCGGCCATGCTTCTGCGTGGTTTTTCGCCTTTTTGGCCGGGAGCCCAAAGGTACCAAGCGGGGACATTATACTTCCCAATAGCTCGCGGGTCTCCTTGCTCACCTATAAGGCCATAGTTGCAGTAAGATACCCTGAGCTTGTTCTGCATGACCAGAATCCCACACAAAGTGGACATTTCGTGTCTCACGATCATACAGTTGAGCACGGAGGATTCCGAACTGTCTTGTGGGATGCACCGAAGGATCTCCGTACAGCAGTCGAGGACGTAGTTGCCTTCTTGACCTACTTGCAAAATCGTCATCGAGACCTCAGCCAAGGAGCCACAGCTCAGTTGCTAGTGTTATGCAACCGCACAGCTGTGCACAACCAGCTCCTCCAGCACGGTTTTCAAACAGCATGGCACGGTGTGCTTCGAATCACTACCGCCTCCTCTGCAGCAGGTGCATTTTTTTTTTGTCCGAGCCCATTGCCTTTCGGCGGGTCTGCGGTCTTGAGTCTTACTCACGGACCAGCGGGGAATCGAACCACCACCGGCAGTCTGTCAGCGCCACAAGAGTGACGCCATACCAACTGAGCCATGGGGGCGACTTCCTCTGCAGCAGGTGCAACTGCCCGTAAATGTACAAACAGGGGGTGGCTTCCTTGGTGGTGGGCGACGAGGGTTGGATGACAGAGAGGATTGCTATGAGAGAGCGACAGTTGCGCTACCGAGAGCTATTCAGCACTTATATTGTCTCTCCGCTTGACATGGCGGGGATGATAGAGATGGCTCACACCCTGGCTGTGACCACTACGGATATCATACCCTGAAGGCCAGACAGAGACGCGCTCGTCCCATCGGACACAGCTGCAGTCTTGGACTGGGGACTTGATGCTCCGTTTACATCACTAGACAAGCCCGCCCTTTCTATTACCATGATTGCAACAGTGAATGGGAGCGCTCTCTACGAAGATACGCTTAGTGATTTGCACAGAAAGCTGCGACTCACCCCTGAAGTCCTAGCTGCACTTGCATCCCAAAGTCGAGACCAACGTCACGGCCAGCGGATTCTTCGGGCTCCACCTTGATGAAGACTTCCAAACTGGGTGCTTCACGGAAATCATTCGTGGCTACAAGATGGGGGTTGTTGAGCCCGATGTTATGCGCGGCCAGCAGGAGCCACCAGAGTAACGCTTGACGTTATTATCCCGTCTCCCACAGGCCTGACTCCGGAAAAGTGGAAGCAGACCGCGACGCTGTACACGTTGGACTGGCCTTCCAACTTCAGTCCACTACGGCTCTGGCACATGCAAAGGCCTACACCATTTTGCGGACCAATTAAGAACGCAAATGAGCCACCGAGATATGTTCTCTCAAAGGGAGATCAACCATGAAAAGTTTGCGAGCAGAGTGCTGTACCAGCTCCCGGCCCATTATGTTCCAGAAACCACGCTGCAGCAAAACGTGCAGGAGAGTGTGCAAGAAGCCACCTCAGGCTGACGTTGATAACTTTAAAGCGAAATGCAGTGAGCTTCGACGGCTTGTCACTGCTCAAGAGGTTGTCTGGTTGGCCTTCTTGTCCTTGAGTGTGCTCCGTTTTCATTTCCGCTTGTCTCCGGGTTGTGTGTTGCGGCCCGTCTTATCGGCCTGCTCTACCTGCCACCGTGACTTCCTCCCTCCCCTCGCGTATCTTTTGGAGGTTGGCTTGTCCTTGAATTCGTTTGTTTTTTGGTTTTAGCTGCTGCTGCAGCGATAACACTGGCGCGATCCAGTGGCACTCTGTTGGACAGCCGGGCCGCCCGTGAGCAGCAAAGTCTACGCACATGGATCGTGAGTTCCTTTTTCGGATTGGATGGTAACACGCCTGCCACGCGAAACGCAGCAACTCGACGCTGGGAACATCCAAAAGTGACACCTTTTGCAGATCTTACCATAGGCACGGCTATACCTCACGCGAACAGTTGCGAACGGTTGCGAATATAACGGTTGCGGACGGTTGCGGACGGTTGCGAAGGGTTTTTTTTCCGTCCAACGCCTTCATGTCATGGCTTCCGCCAGGTCGTTCAACATGTTTTAGTGCATGTTGCAAATTGGGATTAATTGATTAATTAAGTCGTGCGTAGGCCGTCTGCGGTGGAGTGGGACGGTTGCGAAGGGTTGAGAACGGTTGCGAACAGTTGCGAACGGTTGCGAACGGTTGCGAACGGTTATAGTCATACATGGATCTCTTCAAAGTAAAGGGTTCACATATAGGTATATGGCGTGACCACAGATGAAACTCTGGCATACATTCTGACTGTTGGGTCAAAACATGTATAAACATGTATATGTACCCAAGAGGGATAAATCACACATATATATATATACATACATATGCATATAAAAACATACATATCTCACGCCGCGCTATTGTCGGGTTACGTCGTCGCTGCGCCATGAACTTCACACCAAAAATCAAAATTCACAAATGACATCACTGCGTTTCGTTTGTTTAACATGAACCATTGTAAAGCTCTGATCTTTTCTCACGAAGCAGATTGGGGAATTCGATTGGACACAGTTTTATGTCCAAGGTTTCATCCATATGAAATCATCCATTGATGTTTCTGATTGGTGGACATCCCACCATGCGATTTGATCCAAACGTTGGATCTTCCCCCCAAACATTGGATCTTCCCATCCACAAAATTGGGGAAGAGAGGGGTGGGAAACGAAGTTGGGAGGGAAAAAAATGAAAATTCTACACCCACAATTTTGTGAGCTTCCCGCCCACCCACCACATGCTTGAAGGGAAATGTCACACGAAATAAATCTCATTGATTTCTTTTTTTTTTGAATGCACAACACTTGAGGAATGCAACATGCATTGTAAGTGAAACATTGAACAACATGTTCATGAGACATGTTCGACCGTTGTTTTATTTAAAACATTTTTTTTTGAAGAGACGCTCTTTCATCGCTGTCCATTAGACTATAAACAAATATCAGCAAGCTGACATAAAGCTTATAGTCATACATGGATCTCTTCAAAGTAAAGGGTTCACATATAGGTATATGGCGTGACCACAGATGAAACTCTGGCATACATTCTGACTGTTGGGTCAAAACATGTATAAACATGTATATGTACCCAAGAGGGAAAAATCACACATATATATATATATACATACATATGCATATAAAAACATACATATCTCACGCCGCGCTATTGTCGGGTTACGTCGTCGCTGCGCCATGAACTTCACACCAAAAATCAAAATTCACAAATGACATCACTGCGTTTCGTTTGTTTAACATGAACCATTGTAAAGCTCTGATCTTTTCTCACGAAGCAGATTGGGGAATTCGATTGGACACAGTTTTATGTCCAAGGTTTCATCCATATGAAATCATCCATTGATGTTTCTGATTGGTGGACATCCCACCATGCGATTTGATCCAAACGTTGGATCTTCCCCTTTCCGCTTCAGTTCCACGCTACAAAAGATTCAAGAGTTTTGCCGGTGATGGGGCAGACTGCTTTTGAAATTTCGAGCTCATTGAGAAAAGTCAGTTCTTTCAAAGAGAACCTGCTGGGTGCATCGGCTGGATTTGACTTAGAGGTCACGCGAGCCATCCAAAGCATAGCATCGATTTGTTCATCCAAAGTTTCAAAAATCAAAAGGTCTCTCCATTCATCAATGGGTGAATTTCCTTTGACTAGCACGTCAAGGACCGGCCAGCTGTCAGTGAAGCAAATGACACGTTGACCTTTGAGGATGTTTGCCCAGGTCTTAAAGGCAGTGACGGCCGCGTACAGTTCCACCAATCCTACAACATGCGTTTTGCCATCAACTTGCCACAGGTCCAGTGTGTCATTTGTGACCTTTGTTCCAAAAACAAAATTGGTATTGTTGGGGCACATGAGAACAGCTCCAATGCCTGCAATGGGTTTGCCCAGTTCGTCATATTCCAAAGCGCCGTCGGTGAACAGCAAGAAGGGTTTGGTTCTGGGACTGATGCCAATTGTTCTCGGTTTTCCATCTCTCAGTGTTTCAAAAAGAAGCATCGACGCGTCAAGGCTTCTGTTGTCCAGCACGGCTACTTTGTCTCCAGATTTTTCATGGCGTCTGAGCTCGGACAAGGCAAGACGTCCCGATCTTCCCCAAAGCTGTCCTTCGGCAAATTGAAGCTTACCAAGAGTAGTCGGCAGGTCCTTGACTACCACTTTCTTATGTTTCAAGATTCGATCCAAAATTTCACAAAGCTCGTTCGTTCGTGAAGCCTTGTTTCTCACTTTGATCGTGCCAGTTTTCACTGCCGACAAGTCGAGTTCGACTCCCAGCATTTCAGTTTTGTCTTTGAAAGGTTGCAACTTGTCTTTGCTGTATTGAAAACCCAAAATATCAAAAAGGCTGAGGGCCGTCGTCATGGTGCTGGATTCGTGCATTGCATGGCTGAGCAGCACAAAGTCGTCAAAGAAGGCTGACCAAAGTAATCCCATGTATCTGCCCACTGCTTGTAGGAAGGTGCTCACACGCAAGAAGTGATGGACGCTTGCTGCAGCTCCGAAGGGGAGCACTTTCATAACAAAACATTCAACACATTTTTTGTCTGGATTCCAAATGGTCACCACTGAATCTTTGTAGTTGTCCTCATTCAGTGGAAGTTGTTTGTATGCCGACTTGAGGTCGATGCAGGAAGTTTTGAAGTTCGGTTCAACGCTTTTCCAGGCTGGGTGAACCTCGGCGCACAAATGCTCTCCTGAGCTGAGTGTGAAATCCAAACGCCCATCAAACAGCAGAAACTTCAGGACTGTGAAGAGGGACCACAAAGTGTGGTCCATGGTCCTCAACTCCAACCGCTCGGAGCTGGCAAATGTTTTGTTCACATGGTTTTCCTTGAAATCGTCGATAGGACGAAGCTTGTCCTTTTGCAGCACGCCGAATCTTCGAACGGGCAACCAATCGCTGCCCATGTTGTCATCGATCTGGCTGGGTTGAAGAGGTCCCTCAAGCCAGTTTTTCTCTCCAGCTTCTTCCAGTGTAGTGTCATACAGTTGCTGTTGCAGCTCGTTGCCGTCACTGAGTTTTGTTCTTCCAATTATCATGGGCCTGAGATACTTGGTTCTGTCTCGCAACTGTTGTGGAGAAATCTCAGCCAGCGTGATGCCTTGTTTGAAAATGCCTGACTCTGTAACAGGTCCCACTATTTTGAACCCTTCCGCCAGTTCATCAAATAGAGCAAGGTCAGGCCATTTCATGTCAATTGCAATGGACCTCATGAGTAAAATGCGCTTTGATGCCATGATTTTTGCCACGTTGGGATTCATGTTGGACTTCAATTGAATCTCCAGATTGCTCAACGCTTTTGCACGCCTTGCCCAGTCTGTCAAGAAAGCAATGCGTCCTCTCGTTACTGCATCAGGGGCTTGGCTGAGATGTTGAAATATCACACGCACCACATCGCCAGGTAAGTTTCTTAGCTCATCATATGAATGCCACAGTTGCTTGGCAATTTGTGTAGAGGCCTCGAAAGATCTGTAAATACCAAAAACGCACAAAGTTGACCCCTTCTTGGCTTCAGTTCGTAACAGTTTGCTTCCCACAGGGATGTCTTGTAGGGGTTTGGTCAGGCAGCCTTTGTGGTCAACAGGAGGCAGGTGTTTCACCTGAATGATTTTTGTGCAGCTGTACTCTGGGATCAGCTGAGGAAGTTTGCGCCCCTTCGGTTGTTGGTAAAGGGAAAGTTTTTGAACTTCCATGGCAGTCTGTTGACTTGGCTGAATGTTCCGCTGCTTGCACAGTTCATGAAAAATTTCTGCATATTTGAGACACATGGCTCTGGGGTATTCAGCCTCAAGAGCTGTGCTGAATTGTCCGTCCGCCGCAATACCCCAGGGTTGATGTTCATGTTGACCATCACAATAGAGCTCGAGCTTGCTGAACTCACGGTGACGGCATAAAAACGATGTGAGCTTTTTCCTGGACGAACCATATGCGCAAGCATGCATGTTAACGAAAAACCCATTGGCAACAGCCCAAGTAAAATATTCAAGGTCCCACATCAGAGAATTTGTTGGATTTTCGATTGTCCAAGGGATCCCAACCTGTTGGAGTTTCTGAACGTATTCACCGCAAAATTTGTAAATTTGATTGGCCAGAAAAACTCGTTGTTGATCGCGTTGATTCAGTGTGGGGAGTCCCAAGGGGTACTCTGTGGAACGCAAAGGCTGCGGTCCTTGAGAACCGTCTGCAAGTGGTATGCCTCGGGCCCTTGAACAAGTCCCGCAAGGGGGTGCCATATGCACGCCAGCTACTAAAAACCTTTCCAATAAGAAATCCAGCATGTCCCACGCATGTTGATGCGACAAATCCAACTGAACCAATTTGCAGCGTGGAGAGTGGCGATTCTTGTCATGATCGACCGCCACAATGTTGTATCCGAATTGTTTGACAGCGTCTGATAGTTTTGCGCTGCCTGCACATAATTCCACAAAAACGGGTGTTTTGGATCCCTCAGGGATCTGTAAATCATTCAACAAGCCAGCAAAAACGTCGCTCTGCTCACAGTTTTGACTCTGCAAAGGATCCGTGGCTGGCTCTTCCACATGTTCGCAAAAACTTGAATTCTGTCGAGTTGCCTCCATCTCGATGTCGATCTGTTGACCTCCTAGTCACTCCCGCTTTGCGCGAGAACATTCAACTGCTGGGTGCTGTCCATGGCAACCTTTGACCGCACAAGCATGAAGACCCTTTGAACACCTTTGTTTGTCCACAGTGTTGCTGCATGTTTTCAAGTTGTATGAAAAGCACAGTCTGTGTCCCTTTGGTGTCGCAGCCACTGATCCCAACACTAGCAGTTCTTTGGGAATGCGCACAAACGAATCGACATTTCCTTGAGGCTTTCCAAAACCCTTGCCACGTGACTTTCCAGCGCCCTTGAACCTTTTGTTGGGTCTTTCGCCTTCTGGATGAGCTTCAGCTGGTCTGGGTCCTGCACTGATACCTCCAGGTCGTGGTTGTAACAACGACATCACCTCTGAACTTTCCATGCACTCTTTGAAGACATCGTCAACTGGGCGTCCTTTGGCGTTGCACTTGATGCCCTCCCTCGTCTTTTCACTAATGAGGAGAAACAGTTTTCTATCAGCGGACTCCAGTTGTTTCATAGTGGTTTTGATGTAACTCGGTGGAGGCTCATCCAAACGTGATTGCATCATCTTCTCTGACCATGATTCCATGTTTTTGAAACTGACTATGTTGGCTTGTTCCAAGGCCAGCGCTCTCCGAGTCAAGCAATAACGAACCTGAATTTCTGTGGCAGTGTTGCAAGGCTCGACACGATACTGCTTGTGGAGCTTGAGGACACCTGTCGAGTCGAAGGTCAGGGTTTGGTCTTTCTTCGATCCTTGCAATATTTCATGTTCTCGGCTGGTGCAAACATCCCATGGTATGAATTGAATGCGGTCAGCATCATACATTGCTATGCATCGATCTACTAATGCATCTCCAGGCTCGTAGGGTCCTGAAATGTTGACACCTGACAGGCGCTGCTGTTGCAAACGCAAACGTTCTGCTCTTTCTGCTGGTGCAAGTCTACGGGTTGGCATGTCATCCGTTGCCTCAACAGAATTTTTGATGTCTGCAGCAACATTGGCATAGCTTTCACTGAAAAGGCGTCTAACACATGACATCTCTACTGTTGAAGGTGCACGTTTCATTATCTCCTTTGCCAGCTGGATCAGGGGCGCCTCATCTGCACTTCCAGGTGAAAAGTGACATGCAAATGCAAATTTTGCCATGGTGTCCAGTCCATGATTGGTGATATTTGTTCTATCACCTCTGACTCAAATCCAATCTCCTCGCATCGCCTTTTGAAGACCGCTTTGCTGTCACCATAGCTCATGCTGGGCAAAGGCAGTTACTACAACTACAATCCAAAGAATTAAGGGTCCCTTTATTGACGAGAAGATTTTGGGAGGTTTGCATATTATCATTTGTGATTAAGATGAATGGTTATTGTGAAAGAATTTCATCACAGGAACTTCCTGAGTATTAACATGCTCATGCGAACATGAACGCAACCTCATCGCAAGCTTGAGCATTGCGCTGGGAGGTTTTCACTATGAACTCAAACTTTGAGTTCCGTTTGATTGACCGTTCAAACACTGTGTTGAACTACATCGATCACACACATTGGCACTGCAACTTGCGCATGCCATACATGTTCAATTTCACTGATGGCAGTGGAACACCTCCCTGCCCTTTTTTTCCATACATGCTCGGTCAAGCTCAGGTGGCCCGATCTTTGAAGCAAAGTTGGCAAGCCGGATGGCAAAAGGAAGGTTTGGGCTCCAGCACATCGTATGATGCGGACATCTTCCTGCCGCAAACAAATTCCAGCCCAGCCTCGTCGGCCATGATGTGGATGCACCGGGAAATTCGGTGGCGCACAAAGACACTTTCTTCCGAAGGTGGCTCGGCCAAGGGTTGCCATTTTCCAAGCACCTTTTCGCAAGCCAATTCTTCTCCTTCGGGATGGACCTCTTCTTCGTTTTCGGATCCAGAAGATGAGGATTCACTCAACTCTTCTTCTTCTGCAACTTCATAACCTGGTTCTCTGTTGGGAAAACGCCCCGATCTGGAGCAGTCAGGCAGAAAGGTTCGCTCCTTCACCGCTTGTATCATTTCGCACATCTGACGCAGCGGCTCCGCCATGCTGTCCCTGGAGTAGCACAGCATGCTCTGCTCCTTGCTGCCTGCGTGATATCCCAAGAGCTTTCGCTGGGAATGTGGCATTCCAAACTTTGCACACATCGACAACAAGCTAGCCTTGAGGCTATGAGTCCCAATGGGAGTTCCCTGCTGTTCCCCGGTGCCCTGAAGGAGGCTGCGTAGCCAATTGGCCCCTAACGTAACCGTCAATGGCATTTTGGTCCAGGAACCGTTGGCAGTTGGTGAGGGCAAGAGAGGGATGAACTCCTCCTTGCTGTTGGAGGCATCTCCAAAGGCTTTCTTCCGAAGCTCCAACCACGTAGGCAGCCATTGCTTGGCACCGAAAGCCATGAGAGGAACGGCAACTGGAAGGTGACGTGTTTTCCTTTCCAAGCTGACAGAGGTCTTGGTTTTGGCTGCCACTGCCTCCACAAAACCAAAGCCATCAGGTTGTTGATCCAGCTTGAGTTGGCACACCTGTTGCCCATCGCTAAATCTGAGCCTGCCCATCAAAATGAAAAGAAAGAATCCGCCAGCCAGTCGATCAAATTCGGTCCTGCGACCATCCAAAACTATGTTTTCAAGGTGTTCAATCTGATCCACTGACAAGGGCGGCCTCTGTGTCAGGTTTCTTTTCTTGGAGTACATGGTGTTTGCCAAGCCACGAATGCGTCCAGAGCTCATGATGGACAGCGTCCCAGTGAGTCCAAAATGAAAATTTGTAAAACTCAAAGCCAAGAGAAAGGACCTGGCATAGGTTGCAGCCTTCGTTTCACATGACTTGACGTAGTCATAAACCACTGGTTCAATCAATGGGAAGGCCTGTAACCCTCTGTCTTCACAAAACTGAATGTACTGCAAAATAGGCCCTGCCCTCGCATGAAGCGTCGATGAAGCCTTGGTGCCCAACGAGTCTTTCACCGACTCCAATAGGCCTCCACGCGCGAATTCCATGGTGTGACAAGTAGCCTGTTGTCTGGCAATGTCAAAGGCTCCAACCTGTCTCAAGATGATGCTGACACATTTTTTGTAAGCACACTTGCGCTCCCATGACAATTTGTCTGACCACAAACGATCGTCAGCATGTTTGGCAGCTTTGACTCCTATCTGTTTAAAGGAAAGAATCTCAGTTGCAACACACTCTGAGTGACAAACCTTTGCAGTAACTGGCACGGGAGGCAATGGTCCATGCAAGTCAATCTTATTGGTCCTGAGCCTTTTGCATGCGTCCCATGGAGTGTTCATCGCAAGCTCCCAAGGCATTTTGAAAGTTGAATTGCGATTTGCAGTCCAAATATGTCTGATATGTTGTTCATAACATGAAGAGCTCACTGCAGGTGTAGTTGTGTCAAAACCCCCATTCCGCTTCAGCCTGTCGGTACCTGAGGTGGTCATGTCAATGTTGCACAGGTGGATCAAGTCTGGCCTGTACCGAGACTCCAAAGGGATCATGGCAGAACACCTGAGAGAATTGACAAGAAACAACAGGGATCCCCAAATGATCAATCACCAAAACTTATGATGTTGGTATTTTTGACCTCATCCAACGTACTATGGAATCCTAGGTGCTGGCTCCGTACCGTGTTCTTGTCATCAGCAATCTCCTTCAAAAGCCTTAGCCATTTACCCAACATCCACATGTACGAACCCTCATGTTTCATATTGCATGTACTGTATCAACCATTTATTTATTGGCACCAGAAGTCCGCACCAAACTAGGCGGTGTCCCAAATGATCGGTACACCATATACAGCAAATACGGTCCATCTTTGTCACCATGGATGGTTTCACCTCCGTATCGGATGTTCTTGGAGCCGGATTGTCCTGAGCATGGATGAGATGCGAGGTTATGGCTATAATGTTTACACAAGGAAAAACATAGCAGGCATTTTCATTGAAACAATATATAATTGTAAATGTGAAATCCTGCAATCAAGAATCCCTTGGGGCGTTATATACAAACATTGGCCCTCCCAAGAATACAAGCTTGCTTTGAACTGATTGAGGGTGATCCCAAGCTATTCTATATACCCAAGAAAGCTAGCCAAATCTTGAATCCACTTGAAACATTGCTATACGCACTGTGCACACTTCCAGTTCAACAATTTGAACCTGGAGTCGCCTGGCACGTGCTCGGCGCAAGATGATGTACTCTTCCTGATTGTCAGAGAGTTCAACCGCCCATCCAAAACAAGCGACACGCAAATGAGAAATGGAAATCAGGTCCAAAAATGCGTAAACCACCAGATTCTGTTCAAGACCACCCAATTGCCAGCAAATTGTGGGAATAACCCTGAGAGTTGACCAATTGTCCCACCTGACAAGGTCGAGGTTGTTGTGGACGTCCACAGGTTGCCAGGCAATGTGATATCGGATGACAGGGTCAAATGAGGGATCCATACAAGAGCCACGCGAAACACACTGTGAAGCCAATGCCAAAGCAAACACTACCCCAGCACAAAACCTTTGCAGTCCAAAAACGATGGTGAATCTGAATTGCAGTCTGAAATGCCTCACAGCCTTTCTCAGTAATCGACGCGGCCCGAAATCGAGCTACCATAAAAAAATGAAAATTCTACACCCACAATTTTGTGAGCTTCCCGCCCACCCACCACATGCTTGAAGGGAAATGTCACACGAAATAAATCTCATTGATTTCTTTTTTTTGAATGCACAACACTTGAGGAATGCAACATGCATTGTAAGTGAAACATTGAACAACATGTTCATGAGACATGTTCGACCGTTGTTTTATTTAAAACATTTTTTTTTGAAGAGACGCTCTTTCATCGCTGTCCATTAGACTATAAACAAATATCAGCAAGCTGACATAAAGCTTGCGAACGGTTGCGAACGGTTGGGCGACGTCGACCCCCAGACCCCCAGAGTGAAACGGGACCCTTGCTACGCATTCGGGAAAATAAAAAACAAGCCAAGCACAACTGTAAACGCAAGCAAGCCAAGTCCAGGGTGTGCTGTTTCATCCACACCCACACTGTTGCATCCCTTCAACTGGACCAAACTCAAGACGCTCAGAACTGAGCGAGCTCTGCTTTTTGCAGTAGATGCGCCCAGGTCATCTGATCCCTCAACCAAGCCAGTTGACATGCATAGCCGTCAGTGACCGGAACCTGGATGATGGCAAACGCTTGGTTCCTTTTTCTGTGGTTTGCAGGACCAGCTACGCAAGCAAGTTTGATGGTTCCATTCCAAGCTTTGTAGCCACAAGATTCTGCAGGAAAGGTGCTTCACACGTCCAACATCTTGACGCTGGAGGATACCTCCAGCTCCTGAACTGTCGGAGTGGAGGTGCATGGTGCATGTGAATCCTGTCATCCATTCGACAAGTCTGCATAGCATGCAAGAACCATCAGAAGTTCCACTGGAACATGCGTAGACCTCTGCCTCCGCCCCTGACAAGGAGACTAGTTTCTGTGTCTTGAACATGAGAAAGAAGACATCCAGCAAGAAATGTTGCAGCGGCAAAGACGGTTACATAGACTTTTTTTCCTCCGTCCAACGCCTTCATGGCTTCCGCCAGGTCGTTCAACATGTTTGAGAGCATGTTGCAATTGGGATTAATTATTTAACAAAAGCATGCGTAGGCCGTTCCTGTAGGGTGGCCGCAAAAGTAGCTGGTGGAGGACCGATACATAGTCCTATATGCTGTCACGATCATCCAGAACACAAACCAAAACAAAGCAAGCAAAAACACAAACGAAAACCACCCCAAACAAAAACAAACAGAAACACAAAAACAAACAAAACCAAAACCAAAGCAAACACCAAGCAATGACGTGACAGGTACACGTTTTGGGTGAAAAAGATGGATTAAAGCAAGAGGTGATAGCTTAGTATCATCTCAATTCATGCATGATGACAGCTTTGTGCCATGATAGAAATGGCCCCAAACAGAAAACAAGAACAAAGACACACGACAAGAGCAACAGGGGCCAATTCAGCGGGTGCAAGAAGCAACAAAGCTCAGTGCCGAAACCAGGGATCCCCCCAGCCAGGATCCCCGAGATCACAAAGAGCAGCCATTCCGGCATGACATACACCCTGACACTTGAAGCAAACACCGACAACGCCGGGTCGCAACGAAAGTGGTGAGAAGAGCTACCGCAGTGAAACAGGAGAGTGAAACATGGTCTAGTGTGAAAATGACAGCAAAACTAAGGCACTCAGGGCGCGCTCAGAGTCCGCTCAGTTGTCCTTTTTCTAGCATCAGCATCACACATGCGGTTGTGAGAAGCACCACTGTGCTAGTGCTCCTGCAAGTAATCTTCATGGTATGGAAGATTGTGCTCATCATCCGTACGTGGTGATATCTGTGCATTGAGCTCTTCCAATGACGTGCTAGCTCCTTTGGCTGTATGATCCAGCAACAGTATGGCCTTTTGCGCTTGGGTGACTTCGTAGCTGGCGGAGATTGTACAACTATCTAATATACAGCCAATTTGGCGGAGTTGGCGTATGGCAGCTTCCAGGTCAGTAACCCTCTGGGATGGGATATTCTGGATGCCTTGAAGCTTCTGAGATGCCTTGGTCAGCAGGTTCGTGGCAGCTTCTACTTCACTGGTAGTGACCTGGCACAGGGTCAGTTGAGTAATTGACTTGGCGAGGCGATGGACAGCAGCGTCTTTGACAGGAGTCTGACGATCCATACTGCAAGGTCAAATTGCATGCAAGGTATTCTGCAAGTGGAGGGCCGTTGGGCGTTCAGTTCATCAATCGCAGTGCTGCAACCTTGTCGAGGACAGACATGAGGACGTCTGGTGGAATTCATTTGGCCGATCGGTGTGTTGGTTAAACGAAGGTCAAACGGCAACGGGCACCATGGCTTGATGTACTTTGACATCATCCTACGCTACCATAAAACACCCTACAGTAAGTAAAGGCCCCCTAAAAAGGTTAGTATAATCACCCCCCACCTCCTCCCTTCCCCTATTGACACAGGCAAGCTTATCACAGCATTAGCTACAATGGACAGCGGTCAACCATGGGTACCCCATGGTGACAAAAACCTCTCAACCACGGTCTGAGCAATGGCGAATGTCATGCATGGCAACCGTGGGCACCCCACGTTAGCCCTAGTAGCTTACTGAAACTGCACGGACTGACTAGTGCAGGGTTTATCACGGCTACCGGTGCTACTGGATGCAGTGTTTGCAGGGGGTGGGTCACTGCTTTCGGTTTGTTTCATCATTTGGGCAATAAGTGGATGGCTTTGTTTTTCGCGCAGGATCCTGGTCATTTCGCGGGTGAAGGCTGCAGGGTCATCAACTAGTGCCTTTGCTTCCGCTAGTGGCTTATCGAGGACAATGGCGATGAGCATTTCTCCACCATCTTTCTGGATCAGGGCTGGTCGGCCGGCTTGCACCTCTGCAAGGATTGCCACTGCTTTGTTTTCGCACAGGGTGCGTTCCCATTCCTCTAGGGCTCTTTGAGCTAAGGTATCAGTTTGCGGTGAGGCCCTGTGAGCTGCCGATGTCCCTAACGCGCGTATGAAGGGGCTGTCAGGTAGCGTGGGAGATGGTAGATGTTTGATAGCCGCTACTGCACGCAAAATGTCACTCGCTTTGATTTCATACGAAGGGGACGTTTTCTTTCCAATGGCAAGCTCAGAATCAGCCCATAGTTGCTGCAGCGTGTATCCTGGTTTTGGTTCCATATACCTTCTGTTCCATACTGCATGGTGGGACCATTGGGGTGCGTCATGGTTGATTTCGACTGAGTCTCGTTTCATGTCATATTCCTTTAACATATCATCTAGTTCTTGTTGGGTCGATGTTCGATGAATACAGCATTGTCTGACGGCACCATCTATGTGCAGTGGCCATCCTACGGGCATGTGGGAGTCCTCAAGGAGTCCATCCCCATTCTGCTCGATGATTGTGCCCAGCATAGGGACATCGATTGTTGCCTTCAGGCTAACCTGTGCGCGTTTACACTTCCACGTGTCAGGTGCTAATAGGCCTCTGGCAGCCAGCAGTTCAAGCGATGGGAACTCCGGTTGGTCTTTCATCGGCAGCACCTCTTCCTTAATAACTAACTTCAGCCCGTGCAGTGGCTGGGGCTGCTGCCCTTGAGGGTCTTGGTTGGGTTGGGGCGTGGTATCCTTGGGTGCTGCAATGTCTTCAAACCAGGTGGGGCGGACCGACTGGACGCCTATAGCACTGGCGGAACTTGCGTTTTTGATGCTTTCTCTGCGCAGGCTGTGGTATACTGGAGGGATCATCCATGCCGGCACAAACACTGTGATAAACTGCACGTTCCAGATGACCTGCAGGTTCTGTGGCTTGATTTCTGGAGTGATGCATCTTACCTGACCATCGATCACTCTAGTATATGATTCAGAGCGGTCAAACGATGCTGTGACTTTTAAGCCTAGGTATAGCTCTCTAAACCAGTATTCCTTGAGCAACATAAAGGAAAGATGAGGTGCCCTCACTTCCAATACGTGCGTTGCTGGTATTAGAAAGGTGACTAACCATTCAGCTAAAAATTCAATCATCTTTACTTCCAGCTTTGGGAGGATAGTCTGTACCGCTCGGAGCGCTGCCGCAATGTCTGGGACATGTGTAGGGGAAGGTAGTCCGACTGTTCGCCTGGCATATTCATCGGCAAAGTAGAGTCTGCACAGCTTGGAAACCCACTGGCTCGGTTTCTCCATGTCAATTGTGATCTTAGCTAGGGGCCATGGGTCTGGAAGCGTGGACAGGCAATGCAGTAATTCTGAAGTCAGGTCGGATGAAATAACTGGAAGAGCCTCACCTTGCGGGCGATAGTCGACAGTTGGTCCTACTGCGCCCTTGCTCCTTTGTGTATGGGTGCGGGCTGCTATATGCACTGCTTGGATGGTGGACTCATATTGGCTGACCATAGCCCGCAAATATTTGCACGCGCGGACTGCTGCTCTCCTTGTGTTTGGCCCATCCTCGGGCTGATTCTTGGCAGCTGTCGCCAGGATGTCTCTCGCTTCTTCTTCCGGCGACCGGGTAGGTTCTGTGCCAGGTGTCGGTGCAGTCAAGGCGATACCTTGGACTGGTGCCTCTTTAGCACGTGGCAGTTGGTCGGGGATTGGCAACGTCGGGTATACCCGCCATCCATCAAAGAAGTAGATACCTGGCAGAGACAGGATTTCCTGCTCTGGGCCGGTCTGTGCTACCACTTGGCCGGTGCGCGCCTTGTACAGCCCTGAAGGCAGGCACACGTATGTGGGAAAGGGTGTGCGATCAGCCGCGTAGGCATACAGGACAACTTCAGGGAACGGAAGATTCTGAACGGGGATCCATTTGTGTTGAGCGGCTAGGCCTGCTTGGACTTCTTGGAGGCGATCTCTGTTCAGCCAGCGAAGGTCTGACCCTCGAACCAATATGAGACGGTATCTCGCCCGTTTTACTTCGTTCGTTTGCTGATCTTGGTATTGATTGGCGATTGCAAGGGGGGGGAATTCCCATGCTGGCGCAGAATTCAGTGACCACCTACTTAGCTGTGCAAGATTCTCCTGTTCTGGGTCTTCATCGAAGTCAGGCCAGCTCCATGTCGTTTCTCCCCTTCGAAGGCCTCGAATGCCATATGCTATGGTCGCGACCACCTGCGCCATGCCCATGAGCCCCATCATGTCTAACGGGGAGACCAGCAGGGTCAAGGATTTGGATCGGGTGAGTCCTACAGTGATTCGGCCAAGGCAGTCTTCCGTATCTTCCGTAGGGGAACCGTTGGAGTAGTATTTGGTGTTCAGGAATCCGATACTTGGCTGAGCTACGATTGATACCTGTGCTGTTCCTCCTGCTGAGTTGGCTATTGTTTCGACGCGCAGGGTGCGGGCGTAATCTTTCTTGAGCACTGACCGGTTCAAGTTGTTTTTGTGGTCTGTTGCAGTGGTCATTACGAAAAGCCCATCCGCAAACCCAGCATTTTTGGGGAAGGGATAGAGTACCTCTGAGACGAGCGTTTCCAGGTCTGTTGCTACTAATCCATTGATTCGAGCATTGGTGTCCCAAAGACGAATTGAAACCCCGGAGGTCGGTCCGGAAGTCCACCGGAAGCAAAACTTCCCAGTTCCCACATTTCGTTGATGAATCTGCAGAGGTCAGGGTACCGAACTGCCACTACTGAGTGGTATGTCACAGGACTGACTCTTGAACTGGCAGGGAGCATCAACCCCCAGGCATGGATGTCGCTCACTCCGGCGGTTTGTGAGTTTAAGACTGCTTGGATATCACCAGCCATAGGGAGGAGGGTGGCGGCATGCTGTAAGATCCAGGCAAGGCGTACCAGGGATCGTGGGAAGTTGACCATCGTGCCTTCCAGTAGTTCTGCGTCCACAAAGGAGGAGGAGTGTCTTTGCACATGTGGTTGGGCGGCTTCAAATTGAGCTTTCAGGCCTGGGAGGACGGTATTGGCTGCTCTGAGGTCTTCTGTCGCTTGTGGCACTAGTTGGCTTGTCCATAGCTGACCTAACGTGTGCTGGCCTCGACGGAGTATTTGACTGAGGGTAGCTAGGCCTTCATTGGACGAACCGTCCAACAGCCGAATCATTGCATCTGCGAGATTAGCTGGCATATAATAATTTCGGTCACTTCGCAGCCCATGTTTTTTGGACAACAGAAGTTGTCGGGATCGTTTCGCGTTGCGGGCTGCTCGATCAATACCGCCGGGTGTTTGCTCTGAGTCTCCTGTCCACAGGACGAGGGGTTGTTGCCTCATCAGGCTGATGACTGCAATTTCTCTGTCAGTGCCATATTGTTGCCCTTCATCAATGACCATGAGGGAAAGCTCTTGCATGAACCCTCCGAGCGTGGACCATTGCATGGTGAGATCCTGGGCTACGGTACCTCCTGTAGCCAACACAAGCTGGCACTTGTTCAGCATTTGCCTTCGCTCCCTCGGATGAATGTCGAATTTGGTATGGGAATAACTGCTCTTGTTACGTTCTTGGTCCCCCACCAACCTACCTATGCGCCCAAACACCCCCGACGGGGGGTCGAGCCATAGGAGAAGGTCAGCAAAGGATCTAGTGCCTGAGTTTTCTTTGCAGATAAACAATATTTTGAGACTGTCAGTGGCATCGATTTCAATTAAGGCCAGGATGAGGATTGCCATCGATTTTGACTTGCCTGCACCGAAGAGTCCTTGAATACACAGGTCTAACCGATTGGTGAGCAAAGCCATTGTCACTGCACATAGTGTGCCCAAGACATGTCCGTCTAGTTCAGCGGCGAAGGAAAGTGCAGTTGTGCGGGTCCATGGATGGGGTTCGCCTTCCACATGACATGGGATGAGCACCAGGCGCAGCAACTGTCCGCACAAATGCAAGAAATGTGATCGTTTGTTGCCATCCATTCCTTCAACTGCTGTTTGGACATTGTATATGCCTAATCCCAGGTGGTACCTGCATGGGGGAGTTTGTGCGACAGCAGTAACCTCTCTGGTGGGTTTGGTGCATCCGAACATCCACATTGTATGGAGGTAGAAAGTCCCTGGGAGTGGACTTCCCTGCCCCTTAACGGTAGCATCAATGGGGTCCAGGCGTTGGCCAGAGGCACCATACCAGTCTTGAAGGGCTAAGAGCTGTTCTTGTGCAAAGAAGTCGATGGCCGGCCCCGAGAGAAAGGCTACTTCGATGAATCTGGGGTTACACTGTCTGTATATGCGGGAGGCAGGCAACTCATCCTTGCTTTTGGATGTGCGTGGGGTGATGGCAAGGACTAACCCAAAAAGGATTTGTAGGTCTCTGCCGTCGTCGGCTGGAGCATCTGTGGTGCCTACCATTGCAACGAGTCTTCCCGTGCCTATAGGGCTAACCTTATGGTGGTGTGCATCGCTCTCTAGGAGGCTGAAGACTTCAGTTTTGCCGAGGCTCGGGTGTCGGAACGCAAATGCATCTTGCCCCCCTTTGACTCTCCAGTGACCAAACTCGCTGCCCTTGAAAAGAAATTCGAATGTAATTATTTGCCATGGTTGACGGATAGGTCCAGCACTTTGCATTGTAAGCCCTGTCTCATTATGGCCTTCATTGGGGCTGAGCATTGGCAGATAGTAGTCTAGCATGTAGACAGCCATGGGTAGTGGCAGGGTGCCGAGGAAGTGTTGGACCATGGTGGTATAGGTGAGCAATTTGGCCCTTGACGCAATGGTAACAGTTGCCAACGAGGCCAAATATTGAGTTGCCTCTTGCTCCGTTTGTACCATTGAATTGTGCACGGCGATGTGGTTGACAAGCGCCTGTGTTGTGGTCTCGGGCAGCTCGCACATGATGGCTAATTCGCGCAGAAGTCGTTTGGCTGGTTTTGGGAGCTCGAAGCTGCACCATGATATTAGGCGGAGGGGAGCTTGTGAGTAAACCTCAAAGGGCAGCACACCTGGGGTACCCTCTAGCTGTGCCATGTCCGGTCGTCCTTCTGGAAGGGCAACACGTGTCCAGTGCGAATAGCTGTGTTGGGCAGTGCCTAGGTATGCTCGCCATCCTGTGATGTGTGTGATTGCAAAACCCCGTTGCTGAAGCAGTTTGATGTCTTGGTTAGACGGGTTCCATACGCAAAGCCGGTCATCTGCATGGTGGATGAGGTGTACCTGTCGGAGCTGGGACAGTCTGCATGTCGTCAGAAGCGATGGGGGCAGAGCAATGGCTGCTAGCACGGTTTTGCCTTCAACATCTGGGAATTCCGTAAGGATGGTTTCCCATACCATTCCTGCATACGAGCCAGCGCTGTGGCCTCGAATGAAAAGAGAACCTACCATGTATCTTGTTAATCTGAGATACTCTGCTGGACGGATTTCGGGGGGCAGGCACACCCCGACCAACGGATGCGCAACTAGGAGTTTAGTAAAGAGTCGCAGGCCTTGCATGTACCCTGGCCATGGCGGCTTCCTATGTGCCGGGGTAATGGGACAAAAGCGCAACAGTTTCATGGCCCGACTGATGATCTGTGCTTGCAATTGGTCAGCGTCGGGCACTCCGAGGACACGGCACCAGGTGCGCGCACCAATTGGAAACATGGCTATGTGCAGGAGCAAATATTCTTGTGTGTGGGCAGTTCCTGCAATTGTGCCAGCTCTTGCATTCCAATCGTCCTGTTTACTGAGAGATGGTCCATACACATGTGCTTCCTTTTTGCAAGCTAGCAGTACATCCCACTCTTCATCGAGTTCTCCTCCACCCAACCCAGTGCACTGAACATCCAGGGACCCTGGGTCAGCGTCATTGAGTTGCCAGGTGGTGTTGTCCATGACAATGATCTTCCATTCAGTGTATTGCGGGTCTGCATGGCTAGCAAGAACTTCGTTAATGGCCAATTCTGCATTGCTAGGGTCTATTCCCAGTCGTTGTTGCAGTGCTTCTAGGAGAGGGAGGATTTGGGCAGTAGGCAGTTGGAGGCTAGCTTGCTGTCCGCAAAATACATGGGCAGTCTGGCAAGTCTTAGGCCAGGGTGTGTGGTCGTTGTTGCAGTTAGGGGCTTCCACTGGCGTCCAAAGGCTCTGAAGCAGCAACACTTGCGTCTTGGTAAGGCTGCGCTTTTGTGAGACATGTGGCCTGGCTACTATTTTACTTCCTCTGACGAGGTCACAGCCTGTGGGGTGTGTCCATAGCGGGGGTGCTTCATCAACTCCTATGAGCGAAACAGCAAGCGGTTGCAGCCCTTTGTTTTGCCACTGTTGGAGCTTTTGCCCCAGGCCTACTTTACTCCCATGGAAGGCATGCACTACTGGTGGCAGGCTATACCCATTGTCTAACTCCTTGCTTTGAAACAATTTATCCCCTGGGAGGCAGAGTATGGGGAAGTCGGCTGGGAAGACAGACATGGGGGAGAGTGCACCTTGCTCGAATATGGGGCGCGCCCAGGTGAGGAAGGGCGGGGTTCGCTCGACGAAATCCGGTCGTAAGTAGCGACCATCCCCGTGACGTGGCCATTCTCCTTGCTCCGGGATAGGGAATGCAATGGTTCCCGCCCATTCACCTAACATTGCCCAGGCGTGTGTCCAGTCAAGCGGGGTCCTGGCCTTACATCCTAGTAAAGGGGTGAGAACTAGTCCGCCTCTTATCGCCTCTGCGGGGTCTTCTGGCACGGCTGTAGTGGCTAGGAAACTGGCTCGGCTGTTATAAAGCGCGGTGACCCATTCGTCTGCCGATCTGC
This sequence comes from Cladocopium goreaui, assembly GCA_947184155.2. Taxonomy (NCBI): domain Eukaryota; class Dinophyceae; order Suessiales; family Symbiodiniaceae; genus Cladocopium; species Cladocopium goreaui. The sequence goes on along the minus strand of CAMXCT020006837.1, from coordinate 9,920 downwards.
TATTGGCCGAGTGGGCTATTCGCCGCGCTTTAGGGGCAGGTGCATCACTCGAAAAGGAGCCTGGGGCATCAGTCGGTGGCATGCGCACATCTGGGGTTGCTTGGCCCATGTCGACATCTGCTGCACAGTTCGGGATATGCCCTGTAACAATGATCAATCCGGCATTGAGCTCGGCTTTGGCTTCGGTAGTAAGGAGTACTGCCGGCGGGCACTGGCTAGAGCTGGCCATGGTATTGTGTTGCATTGCTTCCGCTCTGCTTGCCTTATCCGTCATGAGGTTGATCAGTTCGGCTATCTCGAAGAGTGAGGTCGGCACGCAATCAGAGTCTATCAGTGCAAAGTTTACAGTGGGAAACACTCAGCACAGTGCCTCTAGAGCTGCAGCGCCAGCCCAGGTATAATGGACTTGATGCAATCCTGTATCAGCGTTGATTGGAAAATGGATAGCAGTTGTTTTCTCCCGGTAGGGGCCAGTTACTGCGGAAAATTCAAACCCAAGTTGGTTCAAAAATCCTTTCTACGTAAATCCCAGGACCTACACCTAGATGCAGTTCCTACAACCTACGCACAGCGAAGTTTACGCAAACGCGGTTCCCACACACAAGCTCTCAGGTTCGGAGCAGCTCAACCCTTTTGGACGCTCTCTCAGAGGTGCTGTAGCAACAAAAATTACTTTACTTCGTGTGATCCCCACCATGACATTTATACATTTTCTTACTGGCAAATCTTCTGGCATTCTATCTGACATATCTTCTGACATTCTATTTGGCATTCTATCTGGCATATCTTCTGGCATATGATCTGGCATATCTTCTGGCATATCTTCTGGCATTCTATCTGACATATCTTCTGGGCATTCTATCTGGCATATCTTCTGGCATTATCTGACATATCTTCTGGCATTCAATCTGGCATTCTATCTGGCATATCTTCTGGCATATATTCTGACATATCTTCTGGCATTCTATCTGACATATCTTCTGGCATATATTCTGACATATCTTCTGGCATATCTTCTGGCATATCTTCTGGCATATCTTCTGGCATATCTATCTGGCAAATCTTCTGGCATTCTATCTGGCATTCTATCTGGCATATCTTCTGGCATATCTTCTGGCAGATTATCTGGCATTCTATCTGGCATATCTTCTGGCATATTTTCTGGCATTCTATCTGGCAAATCTTCTGGCATTCTATCTGGCATTCTATCTGGCATATCTTCTGGCATATTATCTTGCATTCTATCTGGCATATCTTCTGGCATATATTCTGACATATCTTCTGGCATTCTATCTGGCATTCTATCTGGCATTTTATCTGGCATATCTTCTGGAATATCTTATGGCATATCTATCTGGCATATCTTCTGGCATATTTTCCGGCATGCTACCTGGCAAATCTTCTGGCACTCTATCTGACATTTTATCTTCCTACATGAGGTCCGGCAGGGAACACTTGGCGTGGATACTCGCGGTTGAGGTCCGGCAGGGAACACTTGGCATGGATACTCGCGGTTGAGGTCCGGCAGGGAACAATGGGCGTGGATGGTCGTGGTTGAGGTCCGGCAGGGAACACTGGGCGTGGGTGGTCGTGGTTGAGGTCCGGCAGAGAACACTGTGGATCGCGGGTCGCAGTTGAGCAAGGACGACGAGGACGACGAGGACGACAAGGACGACAAGGATGACAAGGAGGACGAGGAGGAGGACGAGGCAGGAGGAGGCGGAGGAGGAGGAGGAGGAGCAGGAGGAGGAGGAGGAGCAGGAGGAGGAGGCAACTGACATAAAATCTAACAACCCTCACCTGGCAGGTGGGGAACAAACCTCTATTGGGGATGGTTTATCATTGAGTTAACCACATTACTCTACTTTTCGAATTTAGTGGGTTATTGGATGTTATTGGTTTATTGTTGGCTTACCGCTTTTATTTGCATTATATTTGTGATTGTTGTGCTTACCACTACAAATTCCCACAAAAAATAAATAATGTTGCATCCCATTTTATCAGGGTTTTGGGCTTTAGTTTTCTTTATGAAATGCTCTTTTGATTGGGTTTACAACATTCCCACATTCGAATCCGTCAGGTTCCTGTCTAAGAGGCTGGCCGACAGAAGCAGGTACACCTGCGCAGGCTCAGCCGCCTCCGCTGCCTGAGACGAGCCGAGCACGTCGGGCGGATCCCGATGGCGCCTTGACACCTGGATAGCGCTGTTTTTGCAATGAAATAGACTTTAAACTTGTGTGTATGCCCTAAACTCTAGGTAGTAAACCAGAAACATATCTTTTCAAACACATGTCAAAGACTCAATTTAGACACTCTTTTTTTGGGGGAACTTTTTGGAAACCTGCGCGCAACTGAGCATCGCACTTCGCATGGCTCGGGTTTCATCATGGCTCCGATATTTTTTCCGGTTCGTTGAGCCGGGCGAGCTGGTCTTTTTGATCCAAAATGAACCAGCCAAGATTCGGACATTACATTTTGAAACATGTTAAAATCTGTAATGACTACAGTGATAGAGCACTAAACATGGGCAAACGCATGCAAAACAATATCTTTTTTGGGCGTAAACACCCATGTGCTAGGGGGTAATGAGTGCCTGAGGTCTACCTACATATAATATAAGATTATGTACGTACTTGATCTAACAACACAAAGGTGTGACACTATGGGAATTGTCTCAGCCTAGAGGTCAGCAATACTGAAAAGGCATTCTACCCCACGCCTCTCCTTGATTTTTTTTTTCACCCATATCCTAGGAAAATCTACATATCTCGGGTGTGTCTCCAAATTTGGGTGCCCCAACCTTCTAATTATTCCTGTGAAACAAGGGGTTTGGGGCACCCAAATTTTGGGCACCCCTATTTTGAGAGATTTTCCCATATGGGGGTTGTCCAAAATACCTTTTCCCGGACAGCCCTCAATCGCTCAGCCAATCGCGTAGCAACCGCGGTACCACAGTGAGCAATCGCGGAAGGGTTTGTTCTTCGTTGATCAGATCATATACATAAAAAATAAGTTATGTATTATATAATGAGGATCCATGCGTGAACGCATTCGATTTCAAATTTGGGAACAAAATAGGCTCGCGCGGTCCGGAAACGGTCCGGAAAACTCACAGTAGTACCAGCAGCAGTAGTACTAGTAGTACTAGTAGTACTAGTAGTACTAGTCGTAGTAGTCGTAGTAGTAGTAGTTGTTGTTGTTGTAGTAGTAGTAGTAGTAATAGTAGGAGGGGTAAGAGTAGGAGTAGGAGTAGGAATAGGAGAAGGAGTTCTAGTAGCAGGGCAAGGGAAGAAAGGGAGAGGGAGGGAAAGAGAGAAAGAGAGAGAGAGAGGGAGGGAGGGGGAAACAGATGGTTGCGTTTGACCGGTTTCTGACGGGTTTCTGACTGGTTTCTGACTCGTTTCTGACCCTTCACACGAGTGCAATTGGATTTAAAAGCAAGAGCAGAAATTCCTAGGTGTACTAGTGGTAGTGGTAGTGGTGGTGCAGGGTGGTGCAGTAGCAGCGGGTGTGGTGGTAGTGCTGGGGGTAGTAGCAAATCTAGTAATGAGAGTAAGGATCCATGCGTGAACGCATTCGATTTCAAATTTGGAAGCAAAATAAGCTTGCGCGGTCCGGAAACGGTCCGGAAAACTCACAGTAGTACCAGCAGGACTAGCAGTAGCACTAGCACTAGCAGTAGTGGTAGTGGAAATTGCAATAGGAGTAGGCGTAGGAGTTCTGATGGGAGGGTGAGGGAATAGGCAAGGGAGAGAGAGAGAGAGATTGCGTTTGGCCGGTTTCTGACGGGTTTCTGACTGGTTTCTGACTGGTTTCTGACTCGTTTCTGACCCTTCACACGAGTGCAATTGGATTTAAAAGCAAGAGCAGAAATTCCTAGGTGTACTAGTGGTAGTGGTGGTAGTGGTGGTGCAGGGTGGTGCAGTAGCAGCGGGTGTGGTGGTAGTGCTGGGGGTAGTAGCAAATCTAGTAATGAGAGTAAGGATCCATGCGTGAACGCATTCGATTTCAAATTTGGGAGCAAAATAAGCTTGTGCGGTCCGGAAACGGTCCGGAAAACTCACAGTGCACTAGCAGTAGCAGTAGCACTAGCAGTAGTGGTAGTGGAAATTGGAATAGGAGTAGGCGTAGGAGTTCTGGTAGGAGGGTGAGGGAATAGGCAAGGGAGAGAGAGAGAGAGAGGTTGCGTTTGGCCGGTTTCTGACTGGTTTCTGACTATTTCTGACCCTTCCGTGGAACTTCTGTCAAGTGGAGAAAAGCAAAGGCAAAAATTCCTCGGTGTAGTAGTGGTAGCGGCGTTGCAGTGGTAGCGGCGCTAGTGGTAATACTGAGAGTAGTAGCAACACTAGTAGAAGGATCCGCCCATGAACGCATTCGTTTTCATATTTGAGAAGAAAAGAAAATTGCGCGGTCCGGAAACGGTCCGGAAAACTCACAGTAATACCAGTAGTAGGAGTAGGAGTAGGAGTAGGAGTAGAAGTAGGAGTAGGAGTAGGAGTAGGAGTAGTAGTAGGAGTAGTAGTAGTAGTAGCAGTAGTAGCAGTAGTAGTAGCAGTAGTAGTAGTAGCAGGAGTAGTAGTAGTAGTATTAGTAGCAATGATAAGAGCTGAGGTGGATGGATGGATGGATGTGCCCACCCTTTTTGGTGTTTCTGACCTGTTTCTGACCTGTTTCTGACCTGTTTTCAATTGGAGCTAGCTTGAATGTCCTTCTGACCTGAAAACATCTGCGCGGATTCCGCGCGCGCGGGCGCGGCCATGTCAATTATTGGCATGGTTCTGGTCTCGAAAGTAGTAGTAGTAGTAGTAGTAGTCGTAGTAGTCGTAGTAGTAGTAGTAGTAGTACTAGTAGTACTAGTAGTACTAGTAGTACTGGTAGTACTAGTAGTAAGAGTAGTACGAGTAGTAGTAGTAGTAGTAGTAGTTGTTGTTGTTGTTGTAGTAGTAGTAATAGTAGTAGTAGTAGTACTAGTAGTAGTAGTACTAGTAGTAGTACTAGTAGTAGTAGTAGTAGTAGTAGTAATAGGGTGGTAGCCGTATAACCAATCGCCAACCAATCGCTCAGCCTATCGCGATGCAGGTTTTAGCAATCGCGCAAAGCAAAGTAAACGCATCAATTCATAAATTTGTGACCTGCTTTTACGGACGGCTCCCATATATCTATCAGAAATGGCTAGGGAAAACAAACCATGTCAAAGCCGGATCTTTGCTGGTGAACCCCCAAATAAACAGTGTTGGTATTGGATTGAAATTCCTGGTATCCTGGCCCCGGAATAGCTTTGTGCATGTCCAACCCCCCAAGACATATAGAAATCTATTGCGCTTCAAATAGGTTTTGATCAGATCGATCCCCGTACTTAGTGGTTCACCCCTGGAATAGCAAGTGGGTGATTCCTCCAATCAAAACTTGACTAATCCGACTTAATAATTCTGCGTAAAACTCAGCCATAAGTGGGCTTATGACTCCACGTTCTGGGGTGAACCACCAACTTAGCCTAAATCGAGCTGAGTTTGCGTATACCTACCTGGACCTTCGAAAACCCAATATGTGTTTTTCTGCTTCGCCTGTTTCCCACTTTTGGATGTGATCGCCCAGAAAAAGCTGGATTTGACCGATAGATTGCCAAAGCGAATGCTTCAGCATTTTTGACGTTTGATGATGGGCAAAGGGGTATGACTGCATCATGCAGCATCCATCGGCAGATTGAAGTTTGCTGTTTTCTTTTTCAAAACACAATTGCTGCAAATTTCGGGCCTTTTGGTGTGAAACCACACCCCTGATATAACCATTTTTTAAAAAAATAGGCGTGCAGAAATTGTCGCAAAACGGCCTCAAACAAGATCAAAACGGCCACAAAAACCATTAAACGGACACACATCCCAAAAAGTGTTTGTTTGGGTTGCTTTGAAGTTTGCAATTGGTTTTCCAATTCACATTAAGCGATACGGGCAGCTGCCATAACAAATAGAACCCCTTGTCCATCAAGCATAGGTGGTTGATTGGGATGTGGTGTTCAGGAACGGTTATCTCAAAAAGAATCGCTCACTTTCTGGCAAAACGTCCAAAACCATCAGTTGTTTTTTTTTTAACGCCACAAAAAACTGGTACAGCACACAAATCCCAAAAATATCTGGGGGGTTGAAGATTCAGGTGAGAAATAGATACAAATTGGTGTCTATGTGTATGTGATCCCTTTTCGTTCCCACTACTTTAGTTCACTATGTTCACTATGCTTTGCGGTCCTCACTGTCCTCACCATGTTCTTCTGCCCGGGTGTACCCGTACCATTTCAAACCCGCCGACTCCCAAAACGACAAGCCGTTTGTGCGTCCATTGGTGCCGCCTCTTCCAGTCAGCGAGCCTTCGACTGCAGCCATTTCTGAGCAGGATCTCGGTGTATCTCTCCCAGTCTCTTGCAGAATCCAGTTCTATAAACATGGCGAAGCAGGCGGTGTTCGTCACCCGGCCGTGTGGTTGCGTTGGGGACAAAATGAAGGTAGACAAAGCAACATGCAACTTGCACCCTTGGATAGTGGGATTTGCTACACCCAGGTTTCTACAGGTCGCTTCTGTAACAGTGCTCAGAAGTGATGGCTGTGTGATGGCTGTGTTGTAGCCTGTGGGCTCAACGATTTTGCACAATGCAAGGTTCTCCCTTTGAAGTCTTGGCGTGAATTCTTGGGTTGTGCCTCTGCCACACGTCGCTACATTGGAGATCACCACCGGCCCCAAGTCGACCAAAATGGTGTCCGTGCTTTGCAATTAGTTTTTTTCATGTCACGACGATGCATGCGTGCTGACGCGCTCTAATTTGGCTTGGCATGAGGTGCTGGACTGCAGAGCACGTGGGTCCGACCTGGCTTTAGATATTCAGAAACAGACTAGATGTGAACCGAAACTTCACTGTATCTTCGACTGGCCTTCCCTGAAGGACGTTTGTTGGCCTCGATCTATGTTGCAAATCGCATCGCCACAGTTGACTGTTACAGTTGCTGTCTTGATATCAGTTTGACAGAGCAACAGCATGCAGTTTCCCCGGTCAAAAGGAGCCATGGCAGTGGCCAGGGATTTCTAGAGTGTTCGCCAGGTTGCCAAGTTGGATTCGCGAAAGGGCAAATCCACAAGCCTGATGGATTCACATCGCCATGTCGCGTCTTATAGAAACCCTATGTTTAATGGACAAATCCCAATGATTCATGGTTGAAATTTAACCCATATTCGCTTTGTTGGCTTTCGCATTGTTGGTTGGGACTGGTACTGCACGATGCTAATCAACGGTTTCAATTAATCCAAGGGTTTCATAGAGTCGAGATTCAAGATCCAATTACCATCTGAAGCAACTCTACACTTGGAGATCAGTGGGTGAAACTCAGATGATCGTTGCCAACCTGCATGAAACTCTCATCGTCAAAAATAACATGTGTAGAATCTGCATTTCTCCTCAGGAAATGACAACCTGCTCAACTTTCTGTGGGTCAAATCAGGGTGGTTTCACTATTCTACCTTGCCAATGCTGACCGAAAGAACATGTTGGAAATCATGGGACTAGCAAAAATGTAGTAATATTATCACAGTGGGTTATCTAAGAACAATATGGCAATACCTGGATCTTCACTTAGCACTTTTTTCTGCTCATAGCAGTTTTCGCTTGGATATACGCTCGTTCTGAATTTTTATGCGCACTGGAACTAGAAAACGCGCATGTGTTTCTTGACGGACGGGCATTTACGTTTTTTCCCGGGTATTTTTACGCTTATTTCCCGGCAAAATACGCTTATAATTTATGTTTCAAAATGCACAAAGTGCAAAAATGCCAAAAGTGGAGCAATTACGCCTCATGTGGAGAAAAAACTCAAAAAGCAGAAATCTCTCAAATGAGCATGTTTTGTGCTTTTCCGAGGATGCAGGTATATGGGATATCATGTTTATCTAGGTCACTGAATCTCAAAACTGTTTTTAATTCTCCAACAGCAACCTGTGGAACATGGACCAAATATGTTGTGGAATTGGATTAAATCAGCCTGATTGGTGGCAGTTGCACTGATCTGTATCACTGAGGGCCAGTAATAATGTGGCATTAGCAGAAGCAGCTGTGTTTAGCTAATTGAATGTTGAAGATAATAAATCTGAACATGGCAAGCGAAGAAAACAATGCGATCAATGCGTGATTGCTCAAATCATCTACGAATGGATTCATCCATTTTGTCTTGGGATTAACCAACAGGACTAGTTCTCCGGTAACCTAACATAACGATGGAAAATCACCTTTATTTAATGGGTAAATCAGTAAATCCACTATAAATGGCCGTTTTCAATAGCTATGTTTGTTCACCAGAGGGTAGTTCTCCCGGATCTCCCAAACAGCCTGATTTTTTCAGAACGCCATGGCAGCCTAGATGTCCAGAATGCCAAGAGGTTCCACAGCTGGAGCCCTTTTCTTCCTCCTACGGCACGAGGGTGATTTATGGAAGCATCAAAATCCAATGTTGTTATCATATTAAGCACCAAAAAAGATAGAGCTGATAGAACAAGAAAATCCCACGAAATGAATGGTACATTACCATTCTATCTTTTTTGGGGGTTGCTATACCGATGTCTGGATGGTTTCAAACTTAAAACCTTGATTGTACAAGGTGGTGCCTGCAAGATAAGATGAAGTTACGCAATTTAAAAGTTGAGTTATTGAAGATAGGTTGAAGTTAACATAACTTAAGTTAGAGAATTTATAAAGTAAGTTATATCCATTTTATAAGTTCGCTAAGTTTTTAGTTTGTTGAAATTGCTGTTTAGGGCTAAATTCAATGGTTTTCACGATGAATTTAACGGTTTGAGGTTGGACCCATGGCGCGAGCAGCTTTTTTTCCTTCAAGGCATGCAGAAAATGTAATTTTGATGGCCAGGGCGCCACCAGCTGCGTGGCCGCCAGCGTCTCATCCATGGCTGCCATGTCACTGCACCGGTATGGGATCAGGACAACTTGAGGATGTGAAAAAATGCTGCGGTGGTGCAACATCTCTCTCAGAAATGGAATGTGTTTTTGGTGCGAGAGACGGCTGCAGAGAACACATTTATGATAGTGGTGGAACACAAACGCGTTCTTATCGGGAGTGTAGGAACACATATGCGTTCTACATGGTTTTGTACAGAACACATACGCGTTTCCAGTGTTTTTTGGGGTTTGAGGTGGAACACATACGCGTTCTAACTACAAATTTAAGTATATTTCGGATGTATAGAACACATTAGAACACATTAGAACACATTTAGAACACATTTAGAACACATTGTGTTTTTTAGCGTTTTCCATCGGAATACATATTGCATACAACATTGAAACATTTATGTCCCAATTTTCCCCATGAGCCAACCAAAAATTCGGAAATGAGACCCAATTCTGCATTTCCTGCCTAACAGTTGCAGCAGCTAAAGGCTGCAATGCATCTGCTCCAACAGCCACATATGCCATCGCCTACCTCAAAATGCTACTTTCGACACAAACTTGAGACAAAACAGCTTCATGTGTACCACACATCATTGGAATTCCCAATCAACATATACAAATTCAAAAAATAACATAGCAAAACCTAAGTTCGCTAACTTCCCCATATCTTAGTTTTAAGTTTTCAACTTAAGTTACTTAAATTATGTTATAAATCCATAACTAAGATATATCTCTAACATCAGTTACGTATAGTTACAACATAAGTTAACCCATTTTATAAATCAACTTAACCATACTTATAACATAAGTTATAACTCACAGGCACCACCTTGTAACTCCATTGTATCACAAGTATATCCCAACTAGTGCTGGTTACTTCTATAAAGATTCTATATACTACATCTGGGAAATTGAAATATTTCACTAGCCTGAAATAGGGCGATTTGGGGACGATCCCCAAATCCGGATCCCATGATTC
>CAMXCT020006836.1:203443-327113 GCA_947184155.2 Cladocopium goreaui | reverse complement strand
TACGTTCGTCCGCATTCCATGTTGGGATGGATGAGGTGGCCTGAAAGGGCCTTGCATCATGCAAGGCAGCAACATGCACATCACTGCAGAAACACATGTCATCATCGTTGCAAAAACATGCATCTTTGAATGTCGACCCATTGGATGAAAACTACTATCAGCAAGCTTATGCAACCAGTTAACAACATTCTGCTTCTTGGGAACCATGTCGTCAAGCTGTTGTAATTGCCTGCTGTTGTTGTCACCAAAATCGACACCTGCCGTAAGCAATGCACTGTTTGCTAAACCAACTGCTCTCATCCGTGTCCGGTGAAAATCATCTGTCGTTTCGTCTCGAACCCGGCTGACGTCGTGAAATCTTTCAGAAAAATCAGTTTCATTCACAACTGAAAAAGCCATACTGCCGTCTGAATCCACTGTCACATCAACCGTCAAAGACATTCTAAAACCTGTTGTTGTTTGCACATTGGGCTCATTCACATTGCTCCAAGTCAGAGTCTGTTCGATCTGCGGGCTGGTGGTGCTCGAAGTCAACCATTGCAACGGGACGTTGTCCGTGTCAGTTGGCACACTCAATGCATCGAGGTCAGTAAACGCATACTCCAGCAATGCAAGCATACCACCTAGAATGATCACTGCACCAAGCAAACTTCTGCAGACCAAACAGACCCCAACTTGGCAGCATCGCCGCAGAGCTTCCATGGGCTCCGCTACCAAGTTGGGATCTGCTCGGTAGGAAACGGCCCTACAAACATCAGTACTTCCAAGGAAAACATGTCGTTGGTCGGCCGCCTTTCCCTTTTCTCTCGCCGATGTTCTCATGTTGAGAACTGCAAATCCATGCACAGCAAATCGAAGTAAACAGCCACGCAAAAAGGGTATGTTGGACTCGAGTCTGGGAAAAGGCAACGAAGACATGTACTGTCGTTGACAGGTACTGTATCAACCACCAGCTGGAAGTCATGACATGTATGGCTATGTTGTAGGGACCTTCATAGGACTGGCCCCTTTTGACTAGCCATCCAAGACCCAAGACTTAGGAAGCCACGAAAAGAAGCACCGCTGTGAGCAAGGCTGGCTCTTCCATCAAAGTTCCTTGGCAAAACAATGGAACATAGCTGTAACATAGTGGAATGTTGGCATTGCCACTTCCAAGGGACAGATTGCGCAGCTATGCAGATTCCCCATGCACCGCTGCCATATTGCAAAACGGGTATCTGTAATCATCCTCATACAGCAGGATCGTAATCGAAAACAGGCAGAGTACCGAGCTCCTGGGCTGCAACGGCTGAAACGGTTGAAACAGCTGAAAGGTGTCATCCTTGTGGCGGAGCTTGGTGCATCCAGGCCACGGAATGTCTCGCATCTCCTTGGCTCATTGAGATCAACACTTTGTCCAGAAATGTCCAGAATGACAAGTTTCATATCCCTTGAAACACAGACCACCATGGTCGTCGTAAACCAAATTCATGCCACGTCTACCTGTGTATGAGACACCATGAGACACCTAGGGGCCCGCAACAATCCGCAACATACATGTTGCATTTGAAAGGATATCGGTTCAGCAAGGCTTCAAAGTAAGGATGTTCAAGCACACTGATGGCACTTCCAAATGTGAGCAGCAGGAAGACCAGGGCAACAAGGAAGCGGCCGATTTCACTCAGCACCTTCCCGAATGCGAAACCCGTGGAATTCTTTCAGAACATTTCAGAACCAACTCTTGGGGTCCAACCTTGATGATAAGAACACCTTAGGCATACTGTACAGAATTTCAGGATTCAATGGAGCACTCGTATCCAAGTGACCATGTCAAGACATGTCAAGACATGTCAAGGCCCATGTCACAATCAGCCAAGTCCAATCATTTGATGTGCCAGCACCAGAAAAACTCAATAAAACTGTCAGATTTGGCTCAACTTATGCACCGTATCATGACCTTATCCTGCCTACAAGGGGATCACCAGGGACATATCATCAACATTTCATCCAGCGCATCCATTCACAACTACGTCGACAGCCGTGCCGCCGTGCCTGCGCACACACTAGGACGAAGGCTGACAAGCCCGTCGAGAAGACAGCGAGGTCAACCATCAAAAACCAATGCACGGCCATAGCTAAAAGCCCTAAAGCTGAGTAGGTCCACCGCAGGTCCTCCGATCGCAAGGAATGTCTTGGAATGTGATGAATGTGCAAATGTCGAAGGTGTAGGAATTTGCTTGCACGTAGACGGTGTTAAGGTGTTAGCTTGATTTTTCGATGGCGTGGTTTTTATTCAAAATTGTTTGAAAAAAGATTGGCTGGGGGAAAGAAGAGCACAGATTGCCTGACTCTGTAGGAGGGTCGTTTGGCTTTTGTGACATGTGTCCATTTCGCATTTGCTGTGACTGGGCCCTGGGAAGGTTTTTGAATCCAACTTCGAACGACAACACGGAAAAATATTGTCTTTCAGATGTTTTAACAGGTTCTTGAAGCGCAACAAGTTTAAACGTTTACCGTTTATATACTGTTTTACAAACAAGCTTTTCGTGGGTTTAAGATTTGGCAGACAAGGAGTCGTAAAAATGCCAACCTTGCTTCAAAATATCCACGTGGTGCTCCCTTTGCAGTCATGGTTTTCGATGGTGGCTTTTTGTTTAAAGAGCATGGGGGGCAGGGTGGCACAATAAATCACAGCCAGTGGTGTTCCTGGCTGATGCACTTGTGTTTCTGGCTCGACTGATAACCCACCGTAGGAAAGGGAATCAATGGCATGGACTCACTCAAAAAAAACGCAGCGGCCGTCCAAGTTTGCATTTTTCAGTTCAAGATGTTTGACCTGAGGATAATGAAACTGAAAGCAAATTATATTAGAACCAAGATCCTTTTGCTCAATGGTCAGAGAAATATCATTGGGAAGGTGTAGGAAGGTGTAGGAAGGTGTAGGAAGGTGTAGGCCGTTGGTGAGGTTGGGTCAAGTCGTGAAGGGGGTCAACATGATGTCTTTAAGCTCATCCCATCCCAACTGCTCCTCCACATCATCACAGTAGTAGGTGGGCCACTCTTCTGGGGCAGAGGCTAAGCAGTGATACATTGGTTCGTAGCAGAACATCAGCAGGAGAAGAACCGCCAGAGTCTTAGTTTATAGCGACAGTGCAGCGCACAACTTCCAAAGCCACCCAGGAGATGCACGATCGCTACATTGTGACTACATGCTCCAAGAGCGAAAACGCATGAGAATGCAGCGCAAGAATATGCAAGAATGCTGGTTCTGCAGCTGGTTGTTCAGAATCTCCGGGCAAGAAAATGCTTGACACACTAGGAGTTGAGTCAAGAGACTAAATTGCCCAGTGCCATTGCATTGTGCAAGGACTTTGGCAACGGAATGCATCTCAGAACCTTCTTGTACTTGCCCCGGCGAAGATCCTTGCAGCCCTTCCAAAAGAGTCCTCGGATGCTGCCAATTATCAGTCACTACTGTACTCAGTCCCAGCAGTTCTAAGTAATAGCAGATTCAATAGCAGTAGGAAACCATACCAAACCCTCCTGGTGCTTCATGCGGCTTCATGCGGCTTCATGCCAGCGAGCTTCTGGTGAGTAATCTCGCCATGGTCACCACGTACATGAAGGTGCGCCCAAAGAACACTACAACTCGCACGCTGTAAACCCCTTCCAGGGCTCTCTCTTTGGGCAGAATACATTCGCTCAACATGAAGACGAGAAGACTGACCAAGAACCACAACCGCGACAGGAGGAAGTGATTTCTCACCAAGCCATTCCACCTTAGAAATATATCTTCTGATGCAGGGGCAAAGATGCGGAGTTCTGTTGCCATTCTCCAATGGCTCCTTCATTTTTTTGCATGCCAACCCTATGAAATTTGAAACACATGGCCTTAAAAGTGAGAAAAGGATGAAAAAGGTTGAACTTTTGTGATTGAGTCATCAACTTCAGTGCAACTGGATAACTGGATCATTTCATATCATTTCAGCACAACTCAGGTCGACAAAAGCAGCTAAGCAGGGATCCGCCAAGGCACAAGGTGTCTGACACTGTCACCACCACCGGGTGAACCATGATCTTCGGGTCTTTGGTACTACAAATCTCTCGCAAAAATTCAGCAGGTTCACCCTCCTGCAACGGCCAGATCAGTGGCCAGATGGTGTTGCTGATGGTTGTGGCAGGATTGATGTGCAAAAAGAACCGCTCCAATATTATGCTCCAATGATTGTGACATGAAGAGCGGGCACCCACGGCTCCCAACTTTGTGCGCAGGAAGCACCGTGGACTGGCTCTAACTGCCAAACTTTTCAAACACTACTAAGATCTACTAAGGGGGGAAGGAAAGACAAATTATGAAATGAAGCGATCCCCTGTGCGCAAGTCCTGATTGACAATGAGATGCTTCACCTTGGGACGCTTCACAGGATGCATTTGGAATGACACAATGTCTACAGTGCCTCTGCAACAAGACATAACAAGACATAACAAGACTAAGTTTGATTGAGTCTGATTAAGTCTGACGAGCTGATGCAAGTCGCATAATAGTTGACCCTGCGCAGGCCCTTCTCTGTGCGTGGAGATCGCCAGATCAATCCATCCAGCAGAATAGGAATCAGCATCGGTGCCTTGCAACATGCCCAACATGTCCCCGAAAAACAAAACCTCTGCTGCCTGGTCCCAGAGCTTGGAAAAGGTCCCTCAAAGCAAACTGCGCCACGAGCCTCACGGCATAAACAGTTGATGATGTCCTGGTGACGCTCGAAAAGTGCATCATTGCCTCAAAGGAAACCACTCGGTAGCTGTCGAGAGGTGAGGCCAGTATGAATAATATACATTACATTTAATTACATTTCATGCACATTCAAAATACACGCGGCGTCAATAGTCCACTTGTTTGACAAACGCCTAGCAGCACCTAGGCACAAAGCCACACTGAGTTCACTGAGCTCTAGTCCATAGTAATACCTCTCTCGGTCTGCACGGAGGACCAGCAGGTCTTGCATGATGGCCTCCGGCAACGCATGAAAGGCAAGCCATGAAAGACCTTAAAGACCATCTCATTCTCAAACTCTCTGTCCTCTCAATATCATCACAAGCTAGCAGCTCCAAAGTCGCACCTCTGCTGCGGCAAGATTTCCACTCTGAATGGCCCAGTACAGAGGCGAGATGGATTGCGTTCCCACCTGCCAGCCGAGGCCAAGAAAGTCATATCCGAAAAGAATTTCACAGCATGCACCAAGGCGCAAAAGAATTGCAGCTGT
Source organism: Cladocopium goreaui (assembly GCA_947184155.2). Lineage (NCBI taxonomy): Eukaryota > Dinophyceae > Suessiales > Symbiodiniaceae > Cladocopium > Cladocopium goreaui. The sequence goes on along the minus strand of CAMXCT020006836.1, from coordinate 321,873 downwards.
TGGTCCCACTTCCCGAAATCAATCCTCTCTCAGCATACATCTACATCAAAAACAAACAAAAACAAATTAAAGGACCGGATAACCGCACAAGTCAACTTCTTCCAACAATAAGAAACTAAAGTTGAAGCGGGACGGGAAAGGAAGGAAAGGCAAAGGAGGTGGTGGAGGATTGGAGGATGATCGATAAGTTATAATTAAAGGACCAGATAACCCCACAAGTCAACTTCATCCAATAATGAGAAACTAAAATTGAAGCGGGACGGGGAAGGAAGGAAAGGCAAAGGAGGTGGTGGAGGATTGGAGGATGATCGATAAGTTAATTAAAGGACCAGATAACCCCACAAGTCAACTTCTTCCAATAATGAGAAACTAAAGTTGAAGTGGGACGGGGAAGGAAGGAAAGGCAAAGAAGGTGGTGGAGGATCGATAAGTTAAAAAAAGTTGTACGTGGAGGAGTTGTGTGTGTGTGGGTGTGATGTATGGGGGTGAAACAGTTGTGTGTGCAAAGAGTTGTGTTTGAGGAAGTTTTGAATATTTGTGTATGAGTGTGAACAAGTTGTGTGTCAGAAAGTTGCGTGTAAAAGAGTTGTGTATGCAAGAGTTGCGTGTGCCACAGTTGTGTGAGAAAACCGGCCTCTCAAGCGACGCGGTGGAGCAGAGCGGGACGTTCGACAGTCGCAAGGACCTGAACGGCCAGTGCTTCAGTGTGTGCCCAGCAAGGCGCATTAGCCCATAGCCCTTGCTGTCATACTCTGTTGAAAACCGAGCGTTGGCCCCAAGCACACACAACCGCGTCATCCCGCAGCCCCGGCCAACGAGATGAGAAACAACATCACGTTGGTCCGCTTGGTGCACGCAACAAAACATGAAACGAACCAGAATTGACACAACAGGCATATGCGATTGCAGCAGATTGTGCGATTTGAGGGCCTCCCGCTGGACATTGCCCTGGCATGTTGCAGATTGCTTCATGCCTGCCGACCATCGGCATGTGCCCGGCAAGGCGCCAGCCCATTGCCCTTGGTTGGAAACGGGGCGTTGGCCCCAAGCACACAAGACCGTGTCATCCTGCACCCCCGGCCAACGAGGTGACAGCCGACAACACGCAAAGTGCCGCGGCGTCACCGGCGACCAACGGGCCCCAAGCGCGCCACCAGAGCCAGCCCAGTGTCACAAGTGCCGCACCTGCCACGCAAACCGAAGGTGGATGTCGCCAAGCGCCAAGCAAAGTGACGGTGGATGTCGCCAAGCGCCACGCCTGCCACACAAAGTGCCGCGGCGTCACCGGCGACCAACGGGCCCCGCCACGCAAAACGAAGCTTGATGCCGCCACGCCTGCCACACAAAGTGACGGTGGATGTCGCCAAGCGCCACGCCTGCAACGCAAAGTGCCACGGCGTCCAGCCAAGCGTCACAAGTGCCACACCTGCCACGCAAAGAGAGTGTCGATGTCGCCGAGTGCCACGCCTGCCACGCAAAACGAAGGTGGATGTCGCCAAGTGCCACGCCCGCCACACAAAGTGACGGTGCATGTCGCCAAGTGCCACGCCTGCCACGCAAAGAAGAGTCGGTGTCCCATGCCTGCCACGCAAAGTGATGGTGGATGCCGCCAAGTGCGAGCAAGTTGTGTGTGAGCAAGTTGTGTGTGTGACAAAGTTGGTGTGAGCAAGCTGTGTGTGAAAGATGGTGTGTGACAAAGTTGTGTGTGACAAAGTTGTGTGTGTGTGTGAACAAGTTGTGTGCGCGCGTGTGGGTGGCAAAGTTGTGTGGTTGTGTGCGTGTGTGTGTGTGTGCCAATTGTATGTGAAAGGGCTGTGTGTGAAAGATGGCGTGTGACAAAGTTGTGCGTGTGTTGCAAAGTTGTATGTGGCAAAGTTGTGTATGAGCAAGTTGTGTGTGTGTGACAAAGTTGTATGTGACAAAGTTGTGTGTGAGCAAGTTGTGTGTGACAAAGTTGTGTGTGAACAAGCTGTGTGTGAGTGGCAAAGTTGTGTGGTTGTGTGTGAGCAATTTGTGTGTGACAATTGTATGTGACAAAGCTGTGTGTGAAAGATGGTGTGTGTGAAAAAGTTGTGTGTGTGACAAAGTTGTACGTGACAAAGTTGTGTGTGTGTGTGAGCAAGTTGTGTGTGAAAGAGATAGGAGGCAAAGTTGTGTGTGAGAAAGTTGTGTGTGAAAGAGAGTGTGTGACAAAGTTGTGTGTGAGCAAGTTGTGTGAAAGAGAGAGGAGGCGGCGGCGGAGGAGCGGGATACAGAATCAAAAATAAGAGAAGAAACGCCCCTCGCGCCTGAACTTTCAGAAGCCACTGGAAACGCTGCCCACGCGGAGCACAACTAATCGCTCGCTGCCTGAGATTCAGAACGACTTCAGAGTCTACGTCCAAAGGCTTCCAAAGACACGATGCGATCGTAGATTGTTTTCAGAGTGTGAAAATCAATAGATTGTTTCCAGATGTTTTCAGATCTGGCCAAAGTGACAGCATCTTCCTCGAATTTGCATTCACTGCCTAGCCGGGGAAATGGGCCAAGCCACCACAGATTAACCACGACCGGAATCTGGGACCACCGCAGGTAGATCCAAATAATGGAAATCTCTAGTGTACCGTGTACGCAAACCACCGCTACTTTAAATAGCAACTGGCCCCAACCTTCATCACAATGGTCGATCCCTCTGCCACTGTTCTCACCTCACTCCAACCATGATACTATTGTGAAGTCCGGGGCACACTTTTACCAAGAGCGCGCTGAATTTGCTGAATGAATGACATATTGCCGAATGTGTATATTGTATGTCTGTATGTCTGTATCTCTGTATGTATGTCTGCCTGCCTGTCTGTCTGTATGTCTGTATGTCTGCCTGCATGTATTCATGCATGCATGCATGCATGCATGCATGTGATATATCGAATGTTAAATGTTGAATGTATGTAAGTATGTATGTATACCAGTCGTACCGCACAAGGCGGTGGCGGAAGTTTCAAAGATAGGAAACCTATAGGAGAGATTGGTTGTTGTGAATCACGGATGGCAGAGCGAATCCACAAATGGACCGAAAGGTGGTTGGAGTTGTGTTTTTTTTGAGTCATTGCATGGGTTGCAGCGGTCACCTTACCACAACTGCTGGATGTAGTATGCTGTAGCACAGTTGTAGTTGTAGTTGCAGTGTAGTGTAGTGGAGTTGTAGTTGTAATGTAGGGTAATTAGTGTAGTTGCAAGCGCAGTTAGTGTAGTTGTAGTTGTAGCGTAGCGTAGTGTAATTAGTGTAGTGTAGTGTAATGTAGTGTAGTGTAGTGCAGTGCAGTGTAGTGTAGTGTAATGTAGTGGTAGTTGTAGCTGCGGTTGTAGTTGCAGTTGTAGTTGTAGTTGTAGCGTAATGCAATGTAACTAGTGAAGTGTTGTGTTGTGTAATGTAGTGTAGTTGTAGTTGCATTTGTATTTGTAGTTGTAGCGTGCTGCAATGTAAATAGTGTAGTGTAATGTAATGTAGCGTAGCTGTAATTGTAGTTGTATCTGTGGTGGTAGTTGCTGTTGTTGTTGTTGTCGTTGTAGTGTAATTAGTGTATATAGTGTAGCGTAATTGAATGTAATTAGAGTAGTGTAGTGTAATTAGTGTAGTGTAATGTAGCGTAGTACATGTGCATGTGTAGGTGTAGTGGTAGTGTACTGCAGTCGCAGTTGTAGTTGTATTTGTCTATCTGTCTTTCTGCAAGCTTGAAAACGAAGCTATTCTGCAAGACATCCCCAGTTTTTGAACTTGACAACATCTAAAGTGCAGCAATCCTGCGAGACCTCCTCAATGTTTGAACTTGACAACGTCAAAAATGAAACAATTCGGCGAGACTTCCTCAATTTTCGAAGTTGGCAACATCAAAAACGAAGCAATTCTGCCAGACTTCCATCAAAAATGGAAAGTTCAGTGCAGAGCTGACGGCCTCGCACCAATGCGTTTTGCGATGTTTCCATTCCATCTGTCTAAAGTACTGCGCCTGCCACGAAAAAGTGATGCCAGGTCATACGAAGTGCTGCGCCTGTCACGCAAAATCATCGTAGCAAACCTGAAGATCTGATGCTCCAAAATGAAACCCCTGTACGGGAGAATAATTGGGTCCATGTGATTATCCAATTTGTGGACAATTTGAGTGAGCACCAGAAAAATGTCATATTAAATAAATTCAATATATTAAACGATTTTAATATTTTAATATTTAAGTACTGTCCTTATTTAAAAAATATCGACTACATTGAAATATTAAATTCAAATAATCTTGCAGGTTACCAATTCCCAGAAAGACTATAATATTTAAACTACTTAAAATATTTATATAAGTATTAGAATAGTTTAATATTTAAACTTTTCCTTATTTAAACATATTTAATATTTAAATATTGAATCATTTAATATTTAAATATTTAAATATTTAAATAGTTTCCTTATTTAAAAAATTCAATAAATTTCAATATTAAATTCAACGAGCCTTGCAGGAGACCAATTCCCAGGCTGCATTGTGATCCCTCCCATTTCTACAGCGGCAAGAAAGTAGGAAACACCCTGTCCACTTTGCAAATGGAGAAGGAAGCAGCAACAAGAGGAGTAATGTATAGTCTGGAGATTTGGCGCGAAACAGGGCGTAGAAGGAACAACAAGAATACAGTGAAGCTTTGGCTCAAGGTTCCATAACTTCTATCCTGGTGAAGGAAAGCAGCTTGAACCAATCTAAGGGAACCTACCTATTACCTACAAAAGTGGAGGACCTGGCCGTGCTGGATGAACTGTATGAACTTGCATCAAACCCTGGTTTAGGAAAGTAGTTGCGAAATTGGTGATTTTGAGCCCAGCATTGCAACTTAGTAACTTTGCGTTCTGACATGTATGTATCCGGATGGAATCTATATTTGTATCTATGCGTATGCCTACCTTTATACTACATTTATCGTTAAACATTTACGTGTCTGAATATATATATATAGTGTGTGTGTGTGTAAATCTTTCCTTCCGATGATACGAGACTATGGGTTTGAAAAACCTACCATGGTGATGAAGAGGCACCAAATCGCATTATACCAATTATTCCCTGCCACATGGAACCCCTCTCAGGAAATCAATCCCCTGACCTCCTAACATCAGAGGAACATGTCTCTTGTACCGCGCCTGCCACGCGAAATGCATCTTTGCGGATCCTCTTCAAATGTTCCACGCCTGCCATCGTTTTTGGAAATGCCACAACACCCTCACGTGTTGCTCACTTTTGGCAGGGTGCACAATCCCTTGCGCCTGCCACGCAAAACGACATCTGAACGTCCAAAAGTGCTCCGTACCCGTCAGTGTTTTGCACTTTTGACTTCAAAATGTGCTTCGGGTCACAACGGTGTGCACTTTTTCGACATCTCAACTTCCAAAAGTGCTCCGACCATGGTGTGTTTTGTACACTTTCACTTCGAAATGTGCTTCTCGCCACAACGGCGTGCACTTTTTCGACATCTCAACTTCCAAAAGTCCTCCGAACATGAAGTGCTTTGTACATTTTGACTTCGAAAATCGCTTCGCGCCACACCGGCGCGCAATTTTTCATCCCTCATCTGGCCAAATGGCTCTGCACCCGCCGCTTTAGCGAGCCTACTTTTCGACCCTCCGGAGCCACAAATCATTGGAAAAACACAGTGAATCTCGACTTTTCTACCTTTTCGCACACCTGCATCTTCTTTCTTCTGACTCTTTCTCTTCTCTGATCTTCTTTCTTCTTCTCTCTTCTTCTCTTCTCTTCTCTGGCTCTTCCGACCTCTTCTTTTTCATCTGCATATTGTCGGAAGTTTGACTTCTAAACTTCCTTCGAAAATAGAGAGAGGGAGAGAGAAAAAAAGAAAGTAATATCTATCTATCTATCTGTCTATCTATCCCAGCACGTTCAAAGGGGTGCCTAATGAATTTCAAGAATTGAGATTCTTAAGGGGTGCCTAATGGACACCCCTTAGCGTTCATGGAGATGGCACACCAGAAAATGATGAGTTCCAACCCAAAATCTTCCAATCCGACCCGCGTGGCATCTGTGGTGCACCCGACTTCATTTTTGGCGAGAAGAAATGCATGCGTTTCTTTTCGCGTCGGATGTAACATGTTCCCAAAATTCAAGAAAACTAGTCAAAATCGACACGAAATGACACGCGCAGGGGTTGTTCAAAAAGCACCCGACACGTTTCTAAGGGGTGCTTATTAGACACCCGTTTGCCTAAGGGGTGCTTATTGGACACCCCCTACCGACCGACACGACACGGCAGTGACACGCAATGACACGCATGTTTTTCTTGATTTCTCAAAAAAAACTCGTGACCACTTATGACTGACACGACACGGCAATGACACGAAATGACACGCATTTCTGGAAGCAAACGTGGGGAAATCGAAGATAAATGCACATATTACTATGAATACCTCATTATCCGTTAGTTTGGAACCTTAAAAATTAAGGGGTGCCTAATGGTTACCCCCCTTAAGGGGTGCCTATTTGAGACCCGTTTGTACATCCTGGTCTATCTATCTATCTAGCTAGCTAGCTATCTATCTATATTATGGTATGTGCGTGTGTGCGTGTGTGCGTGTGCGTGTGCGTGTGCGTGTGGGCGTGTGGGCGTGTGGGCGTGTGGGCGTGTGGGTGTGTGTGTGTGTGCGCGTGCGTGTGCGTTTTCCCCCAGGAATTGTCATGAACTGCGTATCCTGAAAGGATGAAAGGTCGATTGCCCTGAGATTGCGGCCAGCTGCTTGGACACAATGCCCAGAGACCACTTGAATCCTTCTAGTGCAACCGAATCCTCCTGAGGCAAATCAAGATCTCTAAGATCTCTATAGATCTCTAGGTAGACGGGTTATATATATATATATATATATAATTATATGTATATAATTATGTATCTGTGTACTTCTTAGAGATCTCTCTAAAAAATCCAAAATGCCACAAGATCTCAAAGAAGTACAGTAACAAATCAAGAACCACACACCAATTATATACAGTATATTCCAATTATCCCATCCAATCAGATGCTCTTCATTGCTTCACACTTCACTCCTATCCTTTGATCATCTTGATCCAGTTACTGTATCAAATGTCATTGGCCAAGGAACCGTGGCTTCACGAATTACATCTACGCAAGCATTGACCTCGGCCACCGTTGCCAGCTGGACTCCAGCCAAAATCAGCGTCAGCGTCGCACTGAGATGCACTGAGATGCACTGAGATGCACTGAGATGCACTGAGATGCACTGAGATGCACTGAGATGCACTGAGATGCACTGAGATGCACTGAGATGCACTGAGGTATTGGCGAATGGCGCAAACATGTCCGTTGGCACTCCGTAGCCCACATGTCGCAGGCCCAGCGCCGACAAGTCATCGATGATCTCAGGGCCCAGCGGTTTCAATGGGACACATAGGCTAGGTCCTAGCTAGGTCACATATTGAAAAATGGAAAAACATCAGGTGACCATAGGTGACCCATCAAAATCTGGTCACCCTTAACAACTTCTGTGCAGAACCGCTGGATCATTTTACCAGTCCGGCCTGCCATGGCTCGCTGTAAATGTCCTGAGAAAAGCTGAAGACCTGCCAGGTGGGACTAATTTTGAACTAAACTGGGTGCAGGTCATTGGTGCATGTGGCCCAGCTGAATTTCAAACCACCTTGCAGCATTCTGGGCATCCCAAGTGAGCTCAAGTGGCATTCTGGGCATCCCAAGTGCTCTCAGCATCCATCTGAAGAACAAGAATTGGTCTATATATTGGTGCCTTGCTCTGAGCCTGTTGCCTCTCGCCTTCTCAACGATGAAGTGCAAGCGTGTGTCAGATTGTTTGAAATACTCCTGACCCGCTGGAGTAGACTCGAAGAATCCTTAGGCAGCTAGAGAAGTCAAATGCCTGCTCTGGATTTGTTTCATCTTTTTCCATGGGATTCCTGAGGAATCGATGTCGTGATTTCTCAAAATTGCCAACCCTTCAGCTCGAACGTCCAAAGGATACAAAAAATGCAACATATCAATGCCCCTCTTTCTTGAATACAGAGATCGGAAAAAATGGAAAAAAGGGAGAGAGAGAGAGAGGGAGGAGAGACAGAGAGAGAGAGAGAGAGAGACCGAGACCGAGACCGAGAGCGAGGTGTGTGATACGCCTTATACACTTCCATATACAATCATATGCATTTACAGTCTATAGTCAATATATCCTGGTCCACTACTGCACGGAAAGGCTACGCAACGTTTCTTGACCTTTTTTCTGTACCCAGCCCTTGCAGCTTTGCATCGATCATAGATGGAAGCCCGGAGCTTGTAGCCTTGGCATCAAATTTGGTTAACACCACCGCCGACTGCACAGCTCGGGCACACTGGGGCTGCCCAACGGTGTTCTTCTGGTAAGGAGGAGAAGAATTTGACCACAGCAACCTGATCAAACACCAGGCCTTTTGCCTATGGCGGCCTGCGGTCTAGCAAAGATCATCGTCACATGATGTGTTGCTGTGAGAAGTTTCACTCTGAGATCTGAGATGGGCCTCCCATTGGTAGGATGCCCCTAAAGTTTTCACCTGGGCCGCGGCAGGCAGGTCTCTGCACTCAGTGGCGGTGTTACTGAAGTCCTTGCGCATAGTACTCAGGCACCCAGGTCTTGCTTGCGGCCGAAGTAGCTAGAAGCTGCGCTACATTGTCCCATAACCAATTCCAAGCAACCTCATACTGGGTGTCCCATTCCTGCGCCACTTCACAAGGCTTTCAGTTGGCTAAAAGTATCTATATATACTGCTTCTTCACCGATTACGATATCTGTTCCTGCATGGATACATACTGTATTGCATGTTTCATGTTTCCATTAAATTCCATTAAATTCCATCAAGTTCTCATCAAGTTCCATCTACCTTACGCCGCACGGCTGGAGGTAAGCGATCCCTGAGGCCATGAAATGACCGGCCTTCGGAAGTAGAGACCGCAACGAGGCCAGCATGCAGGACTTGAATTGCGATAGGTTGGGTGCCTTGAAGCATCAAAAGCATCAAATTGATTCGATTTATAGTGACGGACAATCACTTAGAACGTAAAATGTTTTCCATTTTTTTTTCGTACTTAGAACGTAGCAAAATTTCATCACTTAGAACGTAGGGAAAATTCATCACTTAGAACGTCAAAATATCACTTAGGCCCATTTATCACTTAGAACGTAAACCAACACTTAGAACGTGCTAAGTGATTGTCCGTCGCTATATAAACTATTTTTTCGATTTCAAAATCAATTAAATTTCCTTATATAGCGCAATTAAACATATTGCCAAAAATTGGATTTCGAAGCGGACCCTAATAATAAATTTAGACCCTTAATAAAGCGGCTATTTTTTTCGACTTCAAAATCAATTAAATTTCCTTATATAACGCGATTAAAATATTGCCAAAAATTGGATTTCGAAGCGAATCCTAATAATAAATTTAAACCCTTAATAAAAAGACTTGTTTTTTCGATTCAAAATCAATTAAATTTCCTTTTATAACGCAATAAGACTATTGCCAAACACTAGAGTTCGAAGCGGACCCTAATAAATTTAAACCCTTAATAAAACAAAACTATTTTTTTCGATTCAAAACCAATTAAATTTCCTTATATAGCGCAATTGAAATATTGCCACAAATTGGATTTCGATGCGGACCTAAATAATAAATTTAAACCCTTAATAAGAAAAACCGTTTTTTTCGATTTCAAAATCAGGTAAATTTCCTTATAACACAATTAAAATATTGCCGAAAATTGGATTTCGAAGCGGATCCTAATAATAAATTTAAACCCTTAATAAAAAGACTAGTTTTTTCGCTTTCGAAATCAATTAAATTTCCTTTTATAACGCAATTAAAATATTGCAGAAAATTGGAATTCGAAGTGGAATCGAAATTATGTCTAGGTTTCCTATACGGAATTAGCTGCTGAATCCAACACTTAGAACGTCAGAACCCCTAAAAAGCACCAAAAGGTATAGTGTTCCAGAGATAAAAGATCACCAATATTTGCAAATCATATGAGAGGGAAAAGCCAAATGGTACGAAATTATGTCTATGTTTCCTCGGAATTAGCTGCTGAATCCAACACTTAGAACGTCAGAACCCCCAAAAAGCACCAAAAGGATCCAAAAGGTAGAGTGTTCCAGAGATAAAAGATCGCCAATGTCAAATCATATGGGAGGGAAAAGCCAAATGGTACGAAATTATCTCTATGTTTCCTACGGAATTAGCTGCTGAATCCAACACTTAGAACGACAGAACCCCCAAAAAGCACCAAAAGGATCCAAAAGGTAGAGTGTTCCAGAGATAAAAGATCGCCAATGTTTGCAAATCATATAGGAGGGAAAAGCCAAATGGTACGAAATTATGTCTGTGTTTCCTACGGAATTAGCTGCTGAATCCAACACTTAGAACGTCAGAACCACCAAAAAGCACCAAAAGGTATAGTGTTCCAGAGGTAAAGACCGCCAAGATTTGCAAATCATATGGGAGGGAAAAGCCAAATGGTACGAAATTATGTCTATGCTTCCTACGGAATTAGCTGCTGAATCCAACACTTAGAACGTCAGAACCCCCAAAAAGCACCAAAAGGTATAATGTTCCAGAGATAAAAGATCGCCAATATTTGCAAATCATATGGGAGGGAAAAGCCAAATGGTACGAAATTATGTCTATGTTTCTACGGAATTAGCTGCTGAATCCAACACTTAGAACGTCAGAACCCCCAAAAAGCACCAAAAGGTATAGCGTTCCAGAGATAAAAGATCGCCAAGATTTGCAAATCATATGGGAGGGAAAAGCCAAATGGTACGAAATTATGTCTATGTTTCCTACGGAATTAGCTGCTGAATCCAACACTTAGAACGTCAGAACCCCCAAAAAGCACCAAAAGGTATAGTGTTCCAGAGATAAAAGATCGCCAATATTTGCACATCATATGGGAGGGAAAAGCCAAATGGTACGAAATTATGTCTATGTTTCTTACGGCTTAGAATGTCAGACCCCCAAAAAAGCACCAAAAGGTATAGTGTTCCAGAGATAAAAGATCGCCAATATTTGCAAATCATATGGGAGGGAAAAGCCAAATGGTACGAAATTATGTCTATGTTTCCTACGGAATTAGCTGCTGAATCCAACACTTAGAACGTCAGAACCCCCAAAAGCAGCAAAAGGTATAGTGTTTCAGAGATAAAAGATCGCCAATGTTTGCAAATCATATAGGAGGGAAAAGCCAAATGGTACGAAATTATGTCTATGTTTCCTACGGAATTAGCTGCTGAATCCACCACTTAGAACGTCAGAACCCCAAGAAGCACCAAAAGGTATAGTGTTCAAGAGGTAAAGATCGCCAATTCAATATTTGCAAATCATATGGGAGGGAAAAGCCAAATGGTACGAAATTATGTCTATGTTTCCTACGGAATTAGCTGCTGAATCCAACACTTAGAACGTCAGAACCCCCAAAAAGCACCAAAAGGATCCAAAAGGTAGAGTGTTCCAGAGATAAAAGATCGCCAATTCAATATTTGCAAATCATATGGGAGGGAAAAGCCAAATGGTACGAAATTATGTCTATGTTTCCTACGGAATTAGCTGCTGAATCCAACACTTAGAACGTCAGAACCACCAAAAAGCACCAAAATGCATAGTGTTCAAGAGATAAAGAACGCCAATATTTGCAAAACATATGGGACAGAAAAGCCAAATGGTACGAAATTATGTCTATGTTTCCTACGGAATTAGCTGCTGAATCCAACACTTAGAACGTCAGAACCCCCGCCCAAAAAAATAAAGCACCAAAGGAAATCCAAAGGTATAGTGTTCCAGAGGTAAAGACCGCCAAGATTGGCAAATCATATGGGAGGGAAAAGCCAAATGGTACGAAATTATGTCTATGTTTCCTCGGAATTAGCTGCTGAATCCAACACTTAGAACGTCAGAACCCCCAAAAGCACCAAAAGGTATAGTGTTTCAGAGATAAAAGATCGCCAATGTTTGCAAATCATATAGGAGGGAAAAGCCAAATGGTACGAAATTATGTCTATGTTTCCTACGGAATTAGCTGCTGAATCCAACACTTAGAACGTCAGAACCACCAAAAAGCACCAAAAAGTATAGTGTTCCAGAAGTAAAGACCGCCAAGATTTGCAAATCATATGGGAGGGAAAAGCCAAATGGTACGAAATTATGTCTATGTTTCCTACGGAATTAGCTGCTGAATCCAACACTTAGAACGTCAGAACCCCCAAAAAGCACCAAAAGGATCCAAAAGGTAGAGTGTTCTAGAGATAAAAGATCGCCAATATTTGCAAATCATATGGGAGGGAAAAGCCAAATGGTACGAAATTATGTCTATGTTTCCTACGGAATTAGCTGCTGAATCCAACACTTAGAACGTCAGAACCCCCAAAAAGCACCAAAATGCATAGTGTTCAAGAGATAAAGAACGCCAATATTTGCAAAACATATGGGACAGAAAAGCGAAATGGTACGAAATTATGTCTATGTTTCCTACGGAATTAGCTGCTGAATCCAACACTTAGAACGTCAGAACCCCCAAAAAGCACCAAAAGGATCCAAAAGGTATAGTGTTCCAGAGATAAAAGACCGCCAAGATTTGCAAATCATATGGGAGGGAAAAGCTAAATGGTACGAAATTATGTCTATGTTTCCTATACGGAATTCGCTGCTGAATCCAACACTTAGAACGTCAGAACCCCCAAAAAGGATCCAAAAGGTATAGTGTTCCAGAGATAAAAGATCGCCAATATTTGCAAATCATATGGGAGGGAAAAGCCAAATGGTACGAAATTATGTCTATGTTTCCTACGGAATTAGCTGCTGAATCCAACACTTAGAACGTCAGAACCCCCAAAGCAGCAAAAGGTATAGTGTTTCAGAGATAAAAGATCGCCAATGTTTGCAAATCATATAGGAGGGAAAAGCCAAATGGTACGAAATTATGTCTATGTTTCCTACGGAATTAGCTGCTGAATCCACCACTTAGAACGTCAGAACCCCAAGAAGCACCAAAAGGTATAGTGTTCAAGAGGTAAAGATCGCCAATTCAATATTTGCAAATCATATGGGAGGGAAAAGCCAAATGGTACGAAATTATGTCTATGTTTCCTACGGAATTAGCTGCTGAATCCAACACTTAGAACGTCAGAACCACCAAAAAGCACCAAAAGGATCCAAAAGGTAGAGTGTTCCAGAGATAAAAGATCGCCAATGTTTGCAAATCATATAGGAGGGAAAAGCCAAATGGTACGAAATTATGTCTGCGTTTCCTACGGAATTAGCTGCTGAATCCAACACTTAGAACGTCAGAACCACCAAAAAGCACCAAAAGGATCCAAAAGGTATAGTGTTCCAGAGATAAAAGATCGCCAATATTTGCAAATCATATGGGAGGGAAAAGCCAAATGGTACGAAATTATGTTTATGTTTCCTACAGAATTAGTTCCTGAATCCAACACTTAGAACGACAGAACCCCCAAAAAGCAACAAAAGGATCCAAAAGGTATAGTGTTCCAGAGATAAAAGATCGCCAATGTTTGCAAATCATAAAGGAGGGAAAAGCCAAATGGTACGAAATTATGTCTATGTTTCCTACGGCATTAGCTGCTGAATCCAACACTTAGAACATCAGAACTCAGAACCCCCAAAAAGCACCAAAAGGTATAGTGTTCCAGAGATAAAAGATCGCCAATATTTGCACATCATATGGGAGGGAAAAGCCAAATGGTACGAAATTATGTCTATGCTTCCTACGGAATTAGCTGCTGGATCCAACACTTAGAGATAAAAGATTTCACAAGCCTTTCCACTATCATCAGTGACCTAGACACGTTCTAAGTGTTAAATCCCCGGTACGTTCTAAGTGATGAATCTTGATATTTGGACGTTCTAAGTGTATGGTTTTCGACGTTCTAAGTGCAAGGCTTAGAACGTAAAAAAAGCAGTAATATTCAGAATTTTTTTTCCAAAATACGTTCTAAGTGATTGTCCGTCACTATATATATATATATTATTCTTATTAATATTATTATATAATATTATATAATCAACATTCATCAGCAATATTTGGATATATGTGGAACATCAAAGCCATTAGATATTTGTCTTTCGAAAAATCGACAAAAAACATATTTCTCCATTCACTACCTTCAAGGCCAACGCATCTCCGGCAGGAAGTCTGCGATAAGAACGTGACTCGACCTGTGGCACTTCATGCATCCAGTACTGGTGAGCACCTCGACTACAGCCAGTTGCCTGTGCAGCTGGAGATGTTTTGAGAAAGTGTTGACAAAACATGACAAGACAATACAAACAACAGCACATATCAGCACATATCAGCACATGCAACTTCAAGTCTTGTCACAAAGTACCTACCTATCGTTAAGTCCACTACATTCTGATACTGACTGGACCTGACAGGTGCTTCATGAAGTCACAATCACACTCATTGTAGTTCCCCACCTGCCAGGTGAGGGTTGTTAGATTTTATGTCAGTTGCCTGCTCCTCTCCTCCTCTCCTCTCCTCCTCCTCCTGCTCAACCGCGACCCTCGACGCACAGTGTTCTCTGTCGGACCTCAACCACGACCATCCACGCCCAGTGTTCCCTGCCGGACCTCAACCACGACCATCCCCGCCCAGTGTTCCCTGCCGGACCTCAACCACGACCATCCACGCCCAGTGTTCCCTGCCGGACCTCAACCGCGAGTATCCACGCCAAGTGTTCCCTGCCGGACCTCATGTAGGAAGATATGGGACAAAGAATGTGCAGAAGAAAGTTAGAAAGAATGTCAGACAAGTATGTTATATATTACTTGCAAACTCGCGCGTGTGTGGTAGAGTGACCGGGGCAATGCCACTTCTTACTTTGCAGGTGGTCCACTGGCCTGTTTGGTCATGTTTAAGCAAACCTGTTGAGAGCTCTGGAGTTTACTTCACATGGCCCACTGACATGTTTATCAAAGGAAGTTTAGGGGGAGAAACTTCCGTGTTACGGACTTTTAGAATGTCAGGGAGAGAGTTAGTCAAAGAAAGAGTTAGTGAGGGAAAGAGTTAGTCAAACAAAGAGGTAGTCAAAGAAACAGTTAGTCAGGGAAAGAGTTAGTCAAAGAAAGAGTTAGTCAAACAAAGAGTTAGTCAAAGAAACAGTTAGTCAGGGAAAGAGTTAGTCAAAGAAAGAGTTAGTCAGGGAAAGAGTTAGTTAAAGAAAGAGTTAGTCAAAGAAAGAATTAGTCAAAGAAACAGTTAGTCAGGGAAAGAGTTAGTCAAAGAAAGAGTTAGTGAGGGAAAGAGTTAGTCAAAGAAAGAGTTAGTCAAACAAAAGAGTTAGTCAAAGAAAGAGTTAGTCAGGGAAAGAGTTAGTCAAAGAAAGAGTTAGTGAGGGAAAGAGTTAGCAAAGAAAGAGTCAAAGAAAGAGTTAGTCAAAGAAATAGTTAGTCAGGGAAAGAGTTAGTCAAAGAAAGAGTTAGTCAAAGAAAGAGTTAGTGAGGGAAAGAGTTAGTCAAAGAAAGAGTTAGTGAGGGAAAGAGTTAGTCAAAGAAAGAGTTAGTCAAACAAAGAGTTAGACAAAGAAACAGTTAGTCAGGGAAAGAGTTAGTCAAAGAAAGAGTTAGTGAGGGAAAGAGTTAGCAAAGAAACAGTTAGTCAGGGAAAGAGTTAGTCAAAGAAACAGTTAGTCAGGGAAAGAGTTAGTCAAAGAAAGAGTTAAAACTCTAGGATGGTTCCCTCACTGTAAATGGCATTGCAAGTGGTGCTGGTGGAGGAGTTGCCGATGGAGTTTTGGAGGAAGTCTCGCACGAAATGCGTTTTTGAGAGATAGCAGATGCACGAAACCCTATGTTTTTCCATACAAAGTGCGTCCCCGAACCTCGCTGATCTACCTCAGCGGTGCGACGGGTGCGAGACGGTCTCGTGTGTGGTCGGATCATGCTCGGATATGTTCGGATCATCCTCGGATCATTCTCGGATCGGTTCCGCATTGTAAATGGGGTGTCAACTGTTTTTCGTGCATGTGTGGTCGACAGAATTCCATTGTGATTTGCAACTGTAGGATCGTTCCCGCAATGTAAATGGGGTTGCAAGTGTTGCTGGTGGACGAGTTGCTGATGGAATTGCATTGTGATTTGCAACTTTAGGATCGTTCCCTCACTGTAAATGGCATTGCAAGTGGTGCTGGTGGAGGAGTTGCCGATGGAGTTTTGGAGGAAGTCTCGCACGAAATGCGTTTTTGAGAGATAGCAGATGCACAAAACCCTATGTTTTTCCATACAAAGTCCGTCCCCGAACCTCGATGATCTACCTCTGCGGTGCGACGGGTGCGAGACGGTCTCGTGTGTGGTCGGATCATTCTCGGATATGTTCGGATCATTCTCGGATCGGTTCCGCATTGTAAATGGGGTGTCAACTGTTTTTCGTGCATGTGTGGTCGACAGAATTCCATTGTGATTTGCAACTGTAGGATCGTTCCCGCATTGTAAATGGGGTTGCAAGTGGTGTTGGTGGATGAGTTGCCGATGGAATTCCATTGTGATTTGCAACTCTAGGATCGTTCCCTCACTGTAAATGGGATTGCAAGTGGTGCTGGTGGAGGCGTTGCCGATGGAGTTTTGCAGAAAGTCTCGCACGAAATGCGTTTTTGAGAGATAGCAGATGCACGAAACCCTATGTTTTTCCATACAAAGTCCGTCCCCGAACGTCGATGATCTACCTCTGCGGCGCGACGGGTGCGAGACGGTCTCGTGTGTGGTCGGATCATGGTCGGATCGGTCTCGGATCATGTTCGGATCATGTTCGGATCGGTTCCGCATTGTAAATGGGGTTTCAGCTGTGTTTCGTGCATGTGTGGTCGACAGAATTCCATTGTGATTTGCAACTGTAGGATCGTTCCCGCAATGTAAATGGGATTGCAAGTGGTGCTGGTGGAGGAGTTGCCGATGGAATTCCATTGTGATTTGCAACTCTAGGATCGTTCCCTCACTTTAGGATGAGTTGCCGATGGTCATTGTGATTTGCAACTCTAGGATCGTTCCCGCAATGTAAATGGGATTGCAAGTGGTGCTGGTGGATGAGTTGCCGATGGAATTCCATTGTGCTTTGCAACTGTAGGATCGTTCCCGCAATGTAAATGGGATTGCAAGTGGTGCTGGTGGATGAGTTGCCGATGGAATTTCATTGTGATTTGCAACTGTAGGATCGTTCCCGCAATGTAAATGGGATTGCAAGTGGTGCTGGTGGATGAGTTGCCGATGGAATTCCATTGTGCTTTGCAACTGTAGGATCGTTCCCGCAATGTAAATGGGATTGCAAGTGGTGCTGGTGGATGAGTTGCCGATGGAATTTCATTGTGATTTGCAACTCTAAGATCGTTCCCGCAATGTAAATGGGATTGCAAGTGGTGCTGGTGGATGAGTTGCCGATGGAATTCCATTGTGCTTTGCAACTGTAGGATCGTTCCCGCAGTGTAAATGGCTGCGTCAAGGTTGCTTCTTGCCACGGCTGCATGCGTAATACTATTGTCTTTTGCAGCTGGACTTCGTAAATCGTATTGGCGTGGCTGCATGAAGGCTGCGACAGTGATTTGTCAGCAGATTTTCTCCATTTTGGCGCTAGTAATTTTCCTTTTAAAAATCCTTTTAAAAAGTGCTTCAAAATCGTCTTTTTTTCGCTTTGGCGTCGAGATCCGGTTTTGGAGCTGCAATTTCCGACCCAGTTGCGCGTAGTTCTATTGTGTTTTGCAACTCAGTCTTTGCAGATCGCATTGTAATGGCTGCGTCAAGGTTGCTTGGTGCCGCGGCTGCATGCGTAATACTATTGTTTTTTGCAGCTGGACTTCGTAAATCGTATTGGAGTGGCTGCATGAAGGCTGCGACAGTGATTTGTCAGCAGATTTTCTCCATTTTGGCGCTAGTGATTTTCCTTCTAAAAATCCTTTTAAAAAGTGCTTCAAAATCGTCTTTTTTTCGCTCTGGCGTCGAGATCCGGTTTTGGACCTGCAATTTCCGACCCAGTTGCGCGTAGTTCTATTGTGTTTTGCAACTCAGTCTCCGCAGATCGCATTGTAATAGCTGCGTCAAGGTTGCTTCATGCTGAGGCTGCATGCGTAATACTATTGTCTTTTGCAGCTGGACTTCGTAAATCGTATTGGAGTGGCTGCATGAAGGCTGCGACAGTGATTTGTCAGCAGATTTCCTCCATTTTGGCGCTAGTAATTTTCCTTTTAAAAATCCTTTTAAAAAGTGCTTCAAAATCGTCTTTTTTTCGCTCTGGCGTCGAGATCCGGTTTTGGAGCTACAATTTTCCGACGCCGTTGCACGTAGGTTTAGAGCAGTGAAGTGTGGGGCGTGAAGAGTGCAGTGTGAAGTGTGCAGTGTGAAGGAAGCAGTGGGAAGTGAGAAGTGTGAAGTGTGGAGTGTGAAGTTTAAGTTTGGAGTGTGAAGGAAGCAGTGAGAAGTGACAAGTGTGAAGTGTGGAGTGTGAAGTAATTCCATCGTTCGTGCGGTTGTATGTTGATAACCTCCATAAAATGACCACCGTGACTTTGATTAGTGTGACCATACCTGATGTGACTGTGACTGTGACTATTCTGATCATGACTACTGTGACCATAGATACTATGACAAAGACTACTTTGACAATGACCGTTGTGGCTGTAACTGTAGTGACAATGAGTATTGTAACTGTTTGGACTGGCCCCTTTTTAGGTAATGACAGTGGGAAGTAGAAGTGACGGCATTAGTGTCCCAAGAATAAATGACTAGAAAGTGAAGTGTGGACTGTGAAGTGTGGAGTGTGAAGTTTGGAGTGCAAAGAGTGCAGTGTGAAGTGTGGAGTGTGGAGTGTGAAGTGTGAAGTTTGGAGTGTGAAGGAAGCAGTGAGCAGTAAGAAGTGTGAAGTGTGGACTGTGAAGTGTGAAGTGTGAAATGTGGAATGTGAAGTGCGAAGTGAGTGTGAAGTGTGAAGTTTGGAGTGTGAAGGAAGCAGTGAGCAGTGAGAAGTGTGAAGTGTGGACTGTGAAGTGTGAAGTGTGAAATGTGGAGTGTGAAGTGCGAAGTGAGAAGTGTGAAGTGTGAAGTGTGGAGTGTGAAGTGCAAAGTGAGAAGTGTGAAGTGTGAGGTTTGGAGTGTGAAGTGTGGAGTGTGAAGTGTGGAGTGTGAAGTGCGAAGTGAGAAGTGTGAAGTGTGAAGTTTGGAGTGTGAAGGAAGCAGTGAGAAGTGAGAAGTGTGGACTGTGAAGTGCGAAGTGTGAAGTGTGGAGTGTGAAGTTTGGAGTGTGAAGGAAGCAGTGAGAAGTGAGAAGTGTGAAGTGTGGACTGTGGAGTGTGAAGTTTGGAGTGCGAAGAGTGAAGTGTGAAGTGTGGAGTGTGAAGACTTTGCTTCGTCTCTCGCTGAAAAAAAACCGCTTGTCGAGGGAAGGACACGCTCGGGACAGGCTGGCCTTGAACTATAGGTCATTTATTCTTGGGAAACTTCCGCCGCCGGCTTGCCCGGGTCTATGTTATCCTGTTTGACAGACTGACATGCACAATGACCTGCCAGGTGAAACAAATGATTGGGATGGTTAGTTGGGCAAAAGTCCCGTGACAAAAGCTTCAGACAAAAGTGGTGTCAACAAGCTGTTTTGAAATGTCATGGTGGGGATCACTCGAAGCAAAGTAATTTTTATCATGCGCCCTCTTTTGTTCTCTTGTTTAACTCACGAAAGGTAGCGTCAGCTACCTGAGTTCTCCGTGCTTCAGCGCAATCATAGGGGGTATTGGGGGGGCCAGCCCGTGCAAAACGTAGAATTCTCGACGTTATGTATTAGATATCAATTATAAGGGGGGCCCCCCCCCCTCTAAAATGGTCATGGGTTCAATTCCCATGGGTGACGCGGTCACGGTCCGCCACAGTAGAGGCACACTCTCCATGAGGGAGATGTCCCTGTAGTCCAGCATAATTGGTTTGCTTCAGCCTCAATAACAGTTGCTGCAAGGGGTCTTAAAAAGGGGGTTTTAATAAACCCCTTTTCGTGCATCATTTCACGCTGCACAAGACACCGTATCATGCAGTCATGCTCTGGATAAAATGATCTTAGACTGCGCAAAACGTTTTTGGTGTATCATCTTAGGGGCGCAGCATTTTTGACACCACTCCTCTCCCACTACACTACCTTTCGTCCGCCTCCGCCTGCTCTCAAGTCTTTTTATAGATCTGCCCAGGTTGGCATCGCTGCAGGCCATTGTCTACCATGGCTGGCCAGTGGTAGGTGGCTGTCGCCTCCAAGCGGCACAACCTGCAATTTTCCAGCCGCGAGTAGCCGTGCTGATCGGGCCCCTTGGCTTGTTGAGATCGGGCCGAGCGGTTTATACATGTCTCGACTCGTCTCGACCTCGTTCGCTTTTTGGATCTCTTGATGGATCTTGAAATACAACCTTTTGATGCCGGAATTGTATCTAGGCCTGGTGATGTTTGTAGAGAACAGGGACTTGTGTTGCATTTTAGTATATTTTAATACTTGATGGGCAAACTGCAATCTGGTGCTCAAGAGTATAGAGGTCAACTTTGGCAGATGTTGGCAGGCATCTTGGTCCTTTGTTCTGAGGTCCCTGCTCCGTGGTCTTCACAAGTTGGGACACATGCTCCGGAGACTGTGACTTGAACATCTGTGGGGCAAGAAGCTGTGGCACTATGCGGCATTAACAAATATGGGGCAGATTTCATGACAAGCTTCTGCACTCTGGGGATACTATTTGCAAGCCTTCCATCCACTGCAGCATCAAGTTTTTGCCGGACCTTTCACCATGTTTCACCCAAGGTTTCGAGACAGACGGATTCGATATCGGATCTTCATCTATTCTTCACCGCTACTGGCCATGGGAAACAACTTGGGCTGTGTCCAACTGCTGGATGGCCTTCTCCAAGACATGCCTCATCGCCTCACGGTCAGATATGCCACACGGAGCGAGAATCTGCAGGAGGAAGAGTTTGAAAGGACGGTGCACTCCAGGCGCATTTTGGATTTTGACATGTTTTGATGTTTCAAGTGCCATTTCCTGGACTGTAAACCAGGAACATCCAGCTGATTGATGTTTCATGATGTTTCTAAGGGTCACATGCAACTCATGAGAAAGGTAATGAGACCGTATGGTAATGCAGTCATGTACGCTGACTTCTTGGACTTTGATGCACAGCTCACAGCAGAAGCTGTACTTTGCGAGTCCTTAGCGAACTTATGCCCATCGGCCATGTGACAGGCATATGAGACAGTGGTTCAAACTGGAACGAGCATATGACATGATGGAGGCCTATGAGCAGAAGCATCAAAGCTTTGATTTGGTCTTAAAACTGAGGACTGAGGCTAGGTTGGATGCCCTGCAACCCCAGCTCAGCACTTCTGCGTATAGAAAGCCAGTAGAATGGCGCAGCGCGTTGAGATCAATGAATCAGAAGTCATTCTCCTCGATTGAACCGTACATCACTGACATCTCTTCACTTGCTTCTGATTTTTTGCGTATTTGAGTCCGTACCATCTCTGAGTTTCCATGTATATTGTATATGATATAATTATTAATATATATATGTATATACAATTATACACATATAAACATATATATATATAATACATATATATATATATATGAATATATATATATATATATATGAATATATATATATATATGTATGAATATATATATACCTTATAAATCCAAAACCGAACTTTTTCTAGGGTTTACTCCAAAACCCGAGGTTTACGCACAAAACCCGAGGTTTTCCAAAACCTCAATTTTTCCAATTCTGATTGTTGTGTTGAATTCCGTGCTGGATCAAATAAGTGCATGCTGATGCGGTCTTTTCCCTGGCAGAGCTCACGACTTTGCACGTCAGGCACTTAGATCCACAGTTTGGCAGAGAAAAGTCACGTAGGTCGAATGAGATAGCCTCCCTCAAGATATTGACGATAAGCTGACTGCAAATATCGTCTCATCACCCGCACCATCACTGGGGTTCTCGATGTCACCCGTCTCGATACTCTGCTCGGCCTCCCTATAAAGTCCTCGTCCTGTTGGACGCTGAGCGCGATGGGATTGACTGCTGGCACACCTTGTTCGGACTTGGCCAAGAGTGTCAGCATCATCTTCTGGATTGCGTGGTGCTTGGGCATCACAACGAAGAGAGCGCGACCATCATTTTTTGCAGCAGCACTCAACTCTGCATAGCGACGAAGAAATCTCATACCTTGCCCTCCAATTTCAGCAGAGTCTGAAGGGTCCAAGAGGACGCTACTTTCATACATCTGGGACACTGCCTTGTTGATTGCCACAGATGCTTCTCCAGCCATCGGAAGAAAAGGGTCTTCCGACAGATCTTCATGCAGAAAGCGGTGCTCAATCCATTTCATCATCACTGTGGACACTGCACCTTTGTGCCATCCAGCCGATGGGAAGCAACCTGTCGTTGGCCACTGAATGGTCTCTTTGGTAATCTTCGTCAGAACACTCCCAAGTCTTTGCTGGGAGCAAAACGATCGATACCGGGCAGACAAAAGTTCGAATCTCTCGTCGATGTTTCTAGCTGGTTCCAAGTCCGAATACATTGCCAATACGGAGCCAATGAAGTTCCGGGCAACACCTAGATGAAAGGAATGGAATAAGTCAAATGCCCATATGTTGGCAGACTCGTTGGGAACGTGGTCCAGCTGTAGAAAAGGAGACGGTGCCGTGAAGGGCGACTGCTCATGCATTGTCTGCAGCCAAATGGGACGTCTAGTCTGAATTTGTTCGTAAGGAACTCCTTCCTGACCAGCACGGCAAATGTGGCAAATCCCTTTGGGAGGCTCCCTCCTGCTTGCACCGGCTTTCTTGGTGATATTGCTGAAGCTGCGTGCCAAGTGGCCACTCTTTGCTAGGAACGGCCAGTCGCCGCAAACATTGATCAAAACCATCCAATATCTGCGGTTCCATTCATCACAGACACCAGTTGTTGCCATGAATTGTAAGTCAGCACAAAGAGAATCCAAGACCGCATCAAATATATGCGCGTTGTCGCCCGTATAAGACGCTTTTGTCAAAGTTGCAAAAAGATACCTTGTCGTGTAGCTGTGCCCGCTGAAGTTCGGCAGAAGCTTGGCATACTGCTTCCGCAGGAGTTTCCCTTTTTCAGATCGATGCAAGGGGCCAGTGCCACGTCCTAAAATTGAATGCCAGCTCAGAATCATGATGGCGGAGCGACGACGGCTCCGACCTTCATCTCCATGTACCAAAATGCCAGCAGTACGTGACAAATCAATTTCACCTGTCAGCCTTTGCAAAAACAGTGTGGTGCGGGCTGTAGGCCCTAAATTTTTGCCAAAAGGAAGACCATTGTGAAGCACTTCTTTTCGCATCTGGTTGCTGGAGGCCTGACAACATGTGCCACAAATTGTGGTCGACAATCCACTTTGCCCAGTCGCGGAGCTTGAGAAGTGGCACCACTAAGTTCTTGTCACCGGTTGGCAAAAAACTAATGGGCACATCCAACGCTAGTTCAAGCTTATCCACCAACAACCTCTGAGCATCTCTCTCTGAGTTGCTGCTGGCGTTGCAACGTGCCAGCTGAATCAACCCCCCAGACCGCTTGGCCGCAGATTCACCTATGTCCTTGACCACGTCCTGTGCGGTTCTTATTGCCGCAGCGCATGAGGCCTAGGAAACCGGCAAGGTGCTCGTACCGTGAGAAAAATGTGGAAGATGGGAAATGACCAGGCGGTCCAACTTCTATATGCAATGGCGAATGTCTTGTGGCTGTATTTCACATTCCTTTCTTTCGAAGATAAAACATATTCATATATATATATATACAACATATATACAATATATCTATTTAAATTATATATATACAATATATTTATAATTTGTATGCCCTGAGGGAGGCTATCTCAACGGCTGACACTTTGCACAACCAGCAAACCGCAACTGTGGCTACGACCGCTGCCCATGTGGTGGAAATCATTTTTTGAACTTGAGACCCTTAACATTTGCATATAGGTTTTTCTATATGCACGTGTGAAACTTCCCAAACTAAGCAGCTAGAGCTAGCGACAACACCTTCTAATTGGAGGTGGGTGTTTGAAAGATCTGTACACCACATAGGTCAAGAACCGATCCCGCCCAGAGGTCCACGATGGAGAAGAATCGCCTCCAAGCTTGATGTTCTTGCAGCCAGGCATGCCTGAGATCAACGGTTTTGGATTCCTGTTTAGCGGACTACCCTTTTAACACATATTATAATGATATTTGAAGGGGACCTCGCCAATTTCATAAAAACATGCAATATTATCTCATCTTAGATACCCTTGAACTGGTGAATAAGGGCCGCTTCGAGCATGCAAGGGCCGGCGGGCTCGTTGCTAATCCAGAGAACCAGCATGTTGGACCATCTTTCAACACTATGTTTGTATCCGTAAATTCTGTTGTGCCAACGCCAAACTTCGCAGTGGGTCACCCCCACCTTAAAAATCAGAGGCTTCTGTGCAGATATCAGTTTCTCCATTTCAGCCTGGCAATGTTTGAGTACAGCTCCAGCCACAGCTCCGGCGCAGGGAAGTTTGAAAGCTATGACTGGATCAGCAGGCTCCTCAAGTTTACGTTTGGACTGGTTGGGTGGTGGCTCCAACTTCTTGTTTTCACTCGAATCCATAGGGTCCAAACCATGCAGTGAAAATTGGTCACCGCAATCCTCTTGCTCTTGATTTCGAACTTCATCTAGTGAGGGTGAAGATTCTATGCAGCCAGACCTGGTGTCATGTGAACTCGAACTCGAACAAGAAGACCATGGAAATGCGCCATCTTTTTCCTTAGCTATGCGGTCGTGGATATTGTAGAAAACACTGGTTCCTTGACTGTTTTGTTTGAAATGATTCCTTCCCAGGGTTTTTGTCCACTTTTACCCTGTGGCAACTTGGAAACGAAAATGCAAATGTGGCAATAAATGCCAAAGGTCAGAGCGGTGACATGTAAGCAAATCCAATAGTTCGTCTTCAGGTAGTTCACTGTGATCCCAGAGGGTTGCAGAACCAACCATTTAAATCAAAGAACGGCTGCGGCTATCATGGTTTGATGTTTCCAAATGGCTGAGTGAAATCATCCGTGCATTGTATTTTTCTATGTTGTTCTCATGCATCAAATTTCCCACTACTTGACAAAAATCAAATCCTAGGATTGCTATGGTTCCTGTAGCTCCAAATATCTCTCAATTGAGCGCCATGCGCCCTCTCCGATGCCAGCGCTCAGGCCGCGAATTGTGTGGCCAGGCTTGACACCTGGCAGAGTCTGTATGGGATGAACCGGGACCACATGCAATGAACATGGGGGAAAGATCCTTGAACATTGGCCGGATAATATCATCACGTTGGCACCATAGTAGATGAACAAAAGTTCTTTTGGAAATGCGTAAATTTTGGTGATATGGCACGACATCTGTTTTGAAGGGGTGGCAAAGGCACATGGAGACCTATGCGCCCAAGATTTTTCGGACTCGATCGGACCATCGCACACCTTCGGCTTCATGCTTCAAGTTCCGCAGGTGATGCCAGTCACCCCAACCCCCGGAGTTGCTAGAAGAGGACCGTAGAGAAATCCACGGTTGACGGACGGACGTTTGACACGACCTATCACTGCACCAAGCATTTTGAAGGCCTGGTGTGAAAGAGGTGCATACACATGATAATAAGACATATTTTTTTGGTGAGAATTATTTAGCAAACACTTTTGCACTTGGTTGTCTTTTTATAGTGGCGAAAAAATGCCATTGGATATGCACCAAAAACCCAGCAAAGCATTGAGACATTTGTCTAGACCTTGGCCGATCGCCTTTTGGGCTTGGCCGCCACCTTTACGGCAGGCTCAGCTTTGGCCTTTGCACGTCCCGTTTCAGGCTTCTTCTTGTCATAGTATTTCTTTGCATTCCTGAAATTAAATGCCAACAACCTGTCATCCCCTACTTGGTGAGGTGCTGCAGTGTAGGATGAATCTGGTGTTTCACCGCTGCTGGCCCACGCAGGACCTTCACACAGATCAGTCCTGACTTTGAGCTCTGCAGCGGCCGCTTTGCTGCACCTGGGCAGGAGGTGGGAAAACAACAAAGTGACCTGGTTGGCCAGGACTTGCCCAATCATTTTCCGAAAGGCTTGGTTACCAGCTCTTACAGGGAAAAGCTTAAGTCGTTTCTTTTTTTTGATTTTTGCACACCCTTTCAGCACAAAATGGTTCTAGGATGTCGTACCTTTTCCTTCATTATGCTTGTGATTCCCATGTTTTGGGATATGTACGGGTTGATCATGTGTTGTGCTGTGGAAGATGCGGTGCCTTGCTGTTGTGCCTGCTTGGGGCTTAGATATGACTAGTAGGTAGCCAATCAGTTCTATGGCGGTGTCATTGTGAATTGTCTTTGCAATGAATTATGTTCCTTCCCGAATATATATTTCATGGCTACATTGATTGTTGTATATAGTTCCTACTGTTCCTGCAAATTTTGATTGCCGGAGCAATCTTGATTTGATATTTGCTTGTTTAGGCTGTCTGTGGGAAGCCGACCCGAGTGAAGCCCAACAATGGGCAATATGTTTTGTGAAAAATTTGCAACAACAAATAATACATGGGGTCTTAAAAGTCTTGCAGAAAGGATTCCTTGAAACGCGGTTCCACAACGGCAGCGACGACATCCTTCGAACACATCACTATAACTTCTTTCATGCCGGTGACCGGGGATCCCTTGCCTGTGGGGGTTATTCTTTCGCGCAAGAGCTTGAATGATTCTATGCCTGACTTATGGCCTGAAGCAAAGTTCTGGTGCAGTGACAGCGGTTCTCAGACACCTGAAACATTCCCTGCCATGTTGGAAGCTTGCTGCTTGAAACCCTTGAGGGAGAGGTTCCCGGATCGCAATGACAAGATACTTCTGGTCATGGATGGAGGAGGGGGCTCGTGGCTGCACATCTCGGTGCCTATGGTCTTACTTCTTGAGAGGTATGGTGTGGAATGTTTCATTCTTCCGTCGCATACCACGGCGGCGCTGTGCGCCCTGGACCAGCAGCCGCACCAACTGATGAGCTTGAGATGGGGCACTTTCAAAGCTCAGTGGTCAAGAAGTGGAAACGATTTAAATATTTTTCAGGCAATAGCAGCCCTGAGGCGCATCGTGGCAGAAGCTTTGTCGCCTCAGAACGCCTTAGCGGGTTGGGCCCGCGTTGGTGTTCAGCCAAATGAGCTGATGCAAAAGCACGTGGTCCTTGAGGAAAGATTTTCTGAACTCTTTACTTCCAAAAAGTCTGGAGGAGGTTCCCTTCCTGCACCACAAACCTCCACGGCTGATGCCTTGTCCCTTGTCAGTCAGATCTCTCCAAAGAAGAAGAAATGCGGACAAAATTCCTGCAAAAGCATGGTTGCAGTGACAATGAGATTCTGCCCGGAGTGTGCCTCACCCAATGCTCATTTTGACCAGGCAGAAGCAGACATGTTTAGAAGCGGCCGCAGAAAGGGCTGGCACAAGCCGCCACAACCAGAAGTTCCGCAGCTACCAGAAACACCCGCAGAAAGAAGGCTCGCTCAAGGAGTTGGCGATTTGCTGGGCCGGCTCCGTCGAGGTGGTGCAGCTCAAAGCGAAGATGCAAGTGCCAAACCTTCGCAGACTGGTGACGGTGTTGCAGAGATCCAAGAACCACCTTGCAAGCAGCAAAAAACAGAACATAAAGCGGCATCTTTTTCGAAGCCTTCTACTGTGGAGCTGGGGCCGGAGCCTTTGGAGGAGGATGAAGATGCATCAGACCCAGAGTGGAATCTCAATAGCCCAGATGATTGCTGCTCCTTTATTGAGCATTACTTTCCTGCAAAGGAGGCAGAGGCCTTGGGCGTTTCAATCGACATGTTCTCCAAAGTTGCCAAATTTTATGTGAATTTCTTGCGAACCTAGAGAACTCCCAAAGCAGATTTGTGCGTGCATTTTGCCAAAGAAATTATCGAACCAAAGACCCTGAACTCAAAAGCTGGGCGAAAGAACTGGTTGCAGACCTGGCTGACGGAGCGCAAGCGTGTCTTCGTACCGAAGACTTAAGTGAGGAAAAAAGTTGCCTGTTTGCGATGCCATGTGTAAGGCACTGTAGAGATAGCGGTGCCATGCAGGAACGAGAATCCGGAGTTGATTTCATACAATGTTATTTGAGCCTTCTAATGATAGCTATTCCATGCTAAAACGGGGGTTTGGAACATCTACTTAGCACTTTGTTGTGCATATCCCCATCGCGGTGCCATGCTGAAACGCCGGGTGGGCATGACTTAGGCGTGACTTCTGGAAACAGCGGTGCCATGCAGAAGTAGGGTTAGGGCATGACTTAGGTATGAGTTAGGCTTCCCGCTGTACTTGCTAAGAATGGAACACAAAGGTTGCCGCTTTCATCTTCGATTCCGCATCCTTGACAAACCTTGTCGCAAGAAAAACTGAGTGGATAATTGGTAAGACTCTGAGAGGGGATGGTGTTCGCTTTAACAAGCAAACATTCTGGTCAAGAAACTCATCAGTAGCGAATCTGTCAGCTTCACCCTTCGCCCAAGCTTCGTTGCAAAGATCATACTGTTGATCAACCTTCTTGATCTCAGCTTCGAGGGTGGCCACACACCTTAAAGGTAGGAGCGTGACCGTATGGCTGAAACAGGTACCCGGTTGAAATTCAAACGCAGAAAAAAACGAGATTGACAGAGAGATGAAAAATTGCAGATAGCATGGGATGGGTCAAGGTGTTTTTCAAATAATCCCAGAAACTGTCCAGCGGCTGGATCCACATACTGGGTCTTCAGTTCCCGGACAAGCTTTCTCATCGCGCCAGTTTTGGCCATGATTGACTCCATGAAACGTCCCAAGCTATCTTTGACCTCCAGCTCTTTTGAAACATGTTGGTCCTTTTCTGTGACTGTTGTAAAACGGGAAATGCTGGGAAACTATACTGCGGTTACGTCCTGCGCTTGAAAGAAACACAGTTGCCTGCGTGTACTTGTTCTGCTCACCAGGCTTCGGTCCACCAACCTGGTTTTGCTTGTCCGCCCGGGCTTCATACGAAGCCATGGACTTGAAGCTTTCGTCCATGTTCCAAGAAGGTTCACCATCGGCCTGGATGGCAAGGCAACTTCTTTAATATTTAGACACCCAGAAGAAGGTTTATGTAGAAGCTACTAAGGCTACTAAGGAAAAGGGACAGGGTTGATTGCACATTGGACTGTGAGCAGGCTTGAACGGCTTGGACCAAAATTATATGTGGGGTATGGCCTGCTTCTGACGCTTGTGGATTTCCTCAAAGCTCTGCTCCTCCTTTCGTTTTCCCGTTTCCTTCAGCACTACCCAGTACTCCTCCTCGTTGTCGTAGAGGTTCTTTCTGCATCGGAAATGTGATGTGGACAATAAAACAGCATACCTTCTCAAAATGTAGAGTCTCTCGGAATGTCCAAAGTTGAGCACTCATACAAAGACTGCAACAGAGCATAACTGTAATATTTCACACTGGTGTGGGTGGCGAAAGCGCCTGACATGGGTCTCCGGCAGGCTCAAACAATAGGCCTTTGCACCGTTGATCTTGGTCCTGGGCCGTGGCATATGGTTATGTTGAGAGAACAAGTATGGTTGAAGTGTTGAGAAATGTATATGGAACTGTTGTAAGGCAAGGGCTGTGACCAGCCAACTTCATCTCGCAACTCGGACTCGGAGAACCACCCCTCTTCAACCTCCACAGAAACCACCTTCTTCTTCGTCACCACGACGTGAAGGGAATTCAAAAAGGCTTCCTGCGTGGATCTGCGTGGCTGGTGGCAGGAAAACCAGTGTTGAGAACATTGTGAAGATACGCAGGCGTAGTAGAAGCCAAGAAAAAATGTGTATAAATATATATATATATATATTACACTGTATATTATATTTAAAAACATGCATGATGCATAAATAGGAAACAGAAAGTTTTGGAGACGAAAGACATGCCCATGCATTAAACAGGTATATATATAATATGTTTGGTCCTTGTCAAAGTTGGCCGAGCAAAGGAGATCAGCGATCTGGTTCTTGTTCCCCTTGCCCCATTCTGCCTTGACCCATTCAGGTACTTCTAAGTCACGTCTCTTCGATTTAGCCTTCACCATTCGCATTATGCGAGCTTTTGCCGCAAGACGAAGCTTCAACTGCAGGGAGCCCCTTAGAAACACATGGCACCAACAAAAAAAAATGTATAGGTTTGGATTTTTTTCGTCAAACTTTCAACATTGAACCTTCCTGTCAGTCATGGGTTTTCGTCCTCCCTCCGGTGTTGGTGGTGTCTCTGGCACGGCGTCCGTAAGACTTCGAGGGGGTTCTGGAACTTGGGGAGCTGAACCCTCGGCAAGGCTTCGCACAGGCGTCGCCACTGGAGTCGGAGTCTCCACTTTAGCGGTGCCTGCTTCAACCTTCACAAGCACAGCCAAAAAACACACCCTTTGCAAGTGCACACCACCCTTCAAGCTTTACTCGACCACACCCGAACCATAAAATATATAGAAATGTTACTTAGGCATGAACGAAAAACATCAACACGACAGAGAAGGAGAAAAATGTACCTATTGACAATGGTCAACAAATGTATGCTTCTCCTGATTCACTTAATAACAAAACAGTGAACCCCTGAGACATGACCTTCTGTTGGTCAGATTCGTCCTGACCAGTAGTAGACTTTGCAGCATCGAGTTCTTGCGTAGAGGCCTCGTTGGCCGTTGGTCAGCCAAACCAACTGGAAACAAAGTTTAGCATACCAATTATTCTATATAGACGTATGATGTTGCTCTTTCATCCGAGATGATTTCCATGAAAAACAAACCCGAAACAATTCATGTTAGTTGCTTACAGCGTAAGTGGGTTTCCTTTTGTTCAGTCCACCCTTGTCACATTAATGAGTGCGGTGCTCCGACATGACTTCCGATTCTAAGGAAGTGACAGGAAGCGTTTCTGCAGAAGATATCGTTGGGGGCTCCTGGACCTGGGCACCGGGCTGTTGCTTAATTTGGTGTGATATGATGATATGATGTGTCCTAACTAAACCGGCTGTCTCTTTGAATAATTTTTCGGTATCTAAATATGTAATCAGCTGAAAAATGCTAAAATCGAACCAATATACAGTTCAAGTATTTGAAGGGTTGCCTCTGGAGGTGGAAAAGGAATAATGACTTATATATATTATATCGTTCCACCTTCTAAGCCGTTTATTTTCAAGCAAACTATGTGGCCCAAGGGCCCAACCTCAGCAGAAATCTTCGGTGTAGCTGGCGCTGTCAGCGCGATCTCGGCATCCAACTCCTGAGAAAGGAAGGGGTTACCATGTTCTTGTCAATGGGCAGAGTAGTGTTGGAAACACTAGATGCTATAGAAGCACCACAAACAAAAACCCAATCCTGCAGTTGGTTCAGAAGATCTTCCTCAGAAAGCTCTTTGCTGTCGGGCTGGCCTGCCCTATTCACAAACTCGATGCCATCCTGAAGTGTCTGGCAGCTGCCAAATCCCTGAGTGGATCGACTAGGACACCTGGACATGTTCTGTCTGGGGCCGCTGGGTGTCCTTGTAAGGGCCGCTTCCCAAAAAATGGCTGCTAACAATGACAGAGAGAAGGGATGGATCAAAGGCAATAGCACTGTTGCAATCGAGTCTTTTGCGAATGTTCCATTTGAATGGCAACCAAACATGAACTGAAAGAAAATAGCAGCTTCTGTACTGGGCATTTTCCCCTTTACTTTACGAATCCACGAACCATCATGGGTGGGAAATCCCACAGCCACAAATTTCTCGAATTAGGCTTGTTTGGCCATGAGCTCGCTCAAATCGAATTTCCATAAGGTGCCGATGTCCCTTGACAAATCAAGTTCAAACCTGTGAAAACGCAATGAATTTTCAACTATGTAAACCCATAAAAAAGTACGGGTTAGTACGGGTAAAGTACGGGTTTAGTACGGGTTCAGTACGGGTTTGAAAAACCCGAGGTTTTTTCACAAACCCGGGGTTTTCCCAGAAATACTACGGGTTAGTACGGGTTTAGTACGGGTTTAGTACGGGTTTTGTACGGGTTTTGTACGGGTTTGGAGCAAACCCGAACTTTTCCCCATCAAAAGGTGATAAATTATGTTAAATTGGGATAAAAGATGTATATAAACCGATATCTCCTGACCTGACTGGCGCTGGCTCCTGGGTGTGGTATGGGTTTGGTTTTTCCATATGTTTCAAAGGTCACCCTGCTAGTCTTTTCAATAAAAAATCACCAATAATGATTGTAGTCTATTTTGTACCAATGGGGAACCCCACAAAACGCTACAAACTGGAACACATACATTATCAAAAGTTTTAAGTTCACAATTCCCAGTCCAGTGAGGCTCAATCATTTTAAGGTATCAAGGGACTTTGGCACCACAGCCTTCCATTCTGGGGGTATGCGCAATGCAGCCGCCCCTCGAAGATAGTTAAACAATTGGGGAAGGTCGGCAAAAGACCACAAGTCAGGATCATCGTTCCATTCCGTAGTCTGGAATGTTTCAAGGGCTGGTGGCACACGGCTCGGAAGCTGAGGTTGCCCACGGCAAGACTTTTTCATATCCTCGACCAAATCCAGCACCTCTCTGGCGAATGCCATTGGGTAAATCCTGGGATGGGCGACCGGAACTGGGGATATCAGGGAATGATTGTGGTAAGGTAAACGATTTGGTTGGTCCAAACGACATGGTAGAAAATTCCCAATTATGGAAGATATATGATGTCACAATGAGAAAATACATAGATCGCTTTTACCCAAGATCCTATCCCCATGTTTTTCTGGTACTTGTATGGATTCTGCAAAAGAAAGATCAACTAGTAAACATCCATTGAATTCTGTT
Source organism: Cladocopium goreaui (assembly GCA_947184155.2). NCBI lineage: Eukaryota > Dinophyceae > Suessiales > Symbiodiniaceae > Cladocopium > Cladocopium goreaui. The sequence goes on along the minus strand of CAMXCT020006836.1, from coordinate 288,964 downwards.
AAGGGTCATACAGCCAAAGTCTTTTAAAATGAAAACCAAAATTTGGGCACCAATGAAATGGGCTGAGTTTCTCCGTCTTCCGAAGATCGGCTGTTCCCTTGTACCGCTTAACCCCTTTGGAATCAATATATTTCACAACAGGAGTAGGGCCGCCCTTCTTCTTCTTCCACCCTTGTAGCACCCCCTTATCGAGTCGGGAAATCAAAGTTGAATTTCCAGCCCCCCAATGTCTCTTCGGGGTGCTGCTTTGGTAATGGCCCATCCACCACCGCACTTGAGTCACCTGGTTTATGCACTGGGGTTCACATTATGAACCAAAACTAACCAAAATAAACAATCCATGTTTTTGTAACAGTATGCGCTGCCAGCCGCTACATTTCGAAATCTGTTTGAAAACATTTCTGGAAACCCATCGTTAAATAAAAACATAACTGTAGATCAAAACCGTTTCCTACATAAATCCTTTTCAATCAAAACAGTGGAGTCACGCAGTTGGCACCGCCATGTTCGAACAACCGGCTCATTATTTCCCTCCAAGAGGGATAGAATTCCAGGAGGGAACCTCCCGGTTGCTCTACAGTCCAAAGCCCTCCAAGGCATGCCGTCAGTGCCACCATGAGACTGCTCCTGCGTCATGGCTGGGCAAGGGACGGGTGGGTAGTGTAGGGGATACGTTGCAACCCTTTGCAAATATCAACCATACATGAGCTATTCAACTTACTCATTCCCAAAACTTCCCAAACATAAACCCTAAACTTGGGAGGTGTTTTACAGTCCTTTCGATCAAAGTATTGGCAACAGCTACAGATGGGTAATCTGTGTATCCAACCGATGCGCATGCTGATCTTCGACTCGTACCACGGTTCATCTTGCAAAGTGAGCTGCATTTAAGTCCCAGGTGAATGGCAAAATCATTCGCTCGACATCTCAAAATACATAGTAAGGCCAACCTGAGCAGTTTCATCCCTCCACCCGTGGATATACTTATCGAATCCTACAATGGTCTGAAAAAAAATGGGTAGATCATGCGAAAGGGAGTTGGACCAGTTTTGATTGATGACATCAACCCCGAAAGAACAGTTGTGGAAACCTCTTCATACACCAGCCCATAAGCATTCATCGGGGGGTTGTCCAAAACACAATATATAGATTTGACAAGGAACCCAAAGCCAGATGCGTGACACAAGTTCATAAAATTACTCTTTCTTGTAGGTGGTTGCTCATGGTAGAGGACATCAAAGCTTCAGGTATTATAATGAGCACTTGCCATGCATTTGGAAAGATTGGCGGCCCCTGCATAGAACTCCAACTAGTCGAACTCCTGACAAGGACCATAGATAAACATGTTTGTCTTGTAGTTAGTGTTGAAAGTCGGATGTTTGTGATTTTTGTTTGAATGTCACCATGTAAAAGTTGTGTCCAACCTGAGTCACTTCGTACGTCCAAAGGAGTAAGAGTAGGCATAGAACGAATGCCTTGGAAGTGGGACAGGAGGTGCCACCCAGGCAACATAGCGATTTGATTCATGTTGAGAACAAAGCATCCACGAGAACATATATACATAATATATATATATAAAGCACATGTTGAAGAGTTAACATATATATACACCATATAAACATATATAAAGATTTATTTATTTATTGTTATATCATTTTGGGCTAGCGGCCCGGGGAAGTTTCATGGCCCCAAGCCGCCACATCAGCGCATCCAAGTCCAACATGGCTCAGTGCAAGAGCGGGTTCAGTGTAGTACTTCCCACTCCGTTCCAATTTTTGCATGTACAAGTGTACCTGATACATGCAAATAAGTTGAAGTAGGCACTGACATGTGCTGTCCTTAACTTCAGCCCCGATATTTATGTTTTGCCAATGACATTCCTCTGTAGGTGGATGAGGACTTGAAACCTTTGTAGCGGGACACCTCTTTGACCCTGACACGGCTCACCCACATCTCAGAAAGTTCAGATCAGCTAAATCACACTGGCTGAGAAAGTTCCATCAATCCCCATAATGGGCCCCAGAAAACATGCCGAGGAAACGTTTTTCTTTGCCGATGATGGCTCGCACCCTGAAGCGGCCACGTGCCTTCGTGCTTCTCCGATGCATGGCCTAAGCAGCGGGATAACCGGTTGAACATGTCAAAGAAATATAAAGATCATTTACCAGGTGAGATGCTTTTTGTTTATCTAGCACAGTTCCCATGGCCATGATGAGATTGTCTCGGATGGTTTTTTCTACTAAAAAATCTTTGGACATACTTGAGTTCAAATTAATACCAGCAGCTGAGAAAACAGTCCGGACTGAGATGATATTTTCAACTGCCCCGGGTTTCAACAATCGAGCTGTCTCGCGATGGGGTACCCTTTTCAAAGAGACATGTGGCGACCTGAGGATTTCCCCAGATCACCAGCGCTCTGCCATTGACAGCTACCAGGACTGGCTCCACAACGGGTGTTGGACGGTGAGTTCACAGTAGTCATAAGGGAACTAGAAAGTATGAAGCATACACATTGAAATGGGGCTACATATTACAAGTAGGATAAGAACAGTTTTATGTTGGAAACAAACGATAAGCACCACTAGTGTCCAAGTCTGTCCATGTCGGCGGAGACCAGTCCATGTTCCAAGATTGGGGTCAAATGACCACAGGAAAGGAGATGGGTCTCTCAATGGCCCTTGTGTCAGCAAACAGTTGAAGATAAGTTACGTTGGCAAAAAGATTGTTTGTATAGATGTTGGTACCTGTAGTTCTGTAAAACTAAAAGAAAGTTGGTGTCAAACTCTTAGCCCTAGCCAACTTCGAAGGCCTCACTCAAGCCCTGGAAGTGCCACCCTCAGCATGTGGATTCTGAGCCTAAACAAAATGCATCCCAGCGCAAGTCACTTCGAACTTGCTTCCCTGCAAAAAGCAGGCACCTCCACAATGCACAAGTAGCGCACCCCAGCAGGTATATATGGTGACCCACCCCGTGATTGAACTATGCCTCCGTGTTTTCATGGAGGATTTGGTGAAAGGCATTCCTGCCAGCTTGCTTCAAGATCTCAGCCCTTTCAGAGACAATTGGATTCGCAGAGATTCCGGTGGTGCTCTTGCGACTGCCCACTTCCGATGCGTAGAGCTTGTCCACAAACGTAGCCTTAGCAGAAGAAGAGCTCAGTTGGTAAACCCTCATCTATATAAATGATGCAATGCCTCGGAAAAAACTGTTCATCCCAAAACTGGATACTTCCGCAAGGCTCAAGACTCTTAACTCAACATGTGTTACAGATGAAAAGAAAATCAGAAGGAAACAGGTGCATACTAGAAACCAACAGTTCCGCCGATTTCATGGCAATTGCAAGTTTTGTGCAATACTCGCGGTCTTCACGGTCAGGGATGGTGAAGTAAGCAAAGTCTTTCTTTTCTTCACGACTGGTAATCCCAACGGCTGGACGAGTCCAGTACACATTGAAAGTGCACCGGTTGGAGTCACATGTGTTCAGGGTGTCTGCACGCACGTTTTTTTTGAACTCCTTGAGGTCAAACCCATCCTTTTTTTGGGCCCCCAAGAACTTGACAGAAAAGTCATACAACAACCCATGCATCTCTTCCATGACTTTTGTTTGCTGCGTCTCCCTGCCCTGCTCAATCACAACTGCTTCAGGTCGTGCTGCCGCACGTGCATTGACTCGGACTGCTTTGGGTGCTCTTTTGGGGTAAGCCTTTGCTTTCGGGGCTTTTTTGGTGCTTGCCGCTGCTTTTGCTGATGCCTTGGCCTTAGGGGCCGACTTTGCTGCTGCTGGCGCTGGTGGTGTCGACGATCCTGCTGATGCTGACCTTGCGCGACGTGCTGTTGTTTTTGGTGCTGCCGCTGCTTTGGGCTGTGGCTGGTTGTGCTCGCACTTCTTTGCTTTCTTTCTTGTGTGCTTGTCAGCCTTGGGCTCAGCATGTCCTGTGTCATCTACGGATGGCTGCTTCTTTTTGCGCTTCCCATTGCTTTCTGTCGGGGGCTTGCTGTCCTCAGCATTGTTATCAGCACCTACCTTGTACAGGCTATACTTTCCATCCCCCCATGCCGCTTTGTCCCACATTTCCCCTGAGTTGTTCCACCCTTCCCATGCGCTTTCATCATGCTCATCCCACCAATGCTGGTCCCATTCCTCAGCGTAATCCTCCCAAGTCCAACCTTCTTCGCTCTTCTTTTTCTTCCCTCCCTTTCTGCCCTTCCCATCAGCTAATGCCTTGCGCTTTGCTTGCTCCGGGATTGATGAGCTTGCTGCTGCAGGTTTCTTAGCTGCTGTCTTGCTAGTGGACTTTCCTCTGCCCCTTCCCCTGCCTTTGCCTTTGCCACGACGGCTGCGGCCATCCCCGTCAGGTTTTTTCCTCATGTTGAGCTGATCTTCCCGTGTAACAGGCACACGGTCTTGGTTCTCCTTTAGGGCAAGCAAAGACAGCAGAAATTGTGCCTCAAAAAAAAGGTTCATATCTTGGATATAGGCGCACGCATATGTGCATTCATGGCGAGATGCGTCAAATAGTCATTGCGTACGTAGCTATAATAATTTTGTAAAAAAACACTTGACACCATAACCAATCCCAAACCCAATATCCTCATCGCTTTCGCTAAAGTCGGTGACCTTGTCGTTTTCAAAGTTGCCTTTGTCAAACACATGTGCCTTTAAATTCGTCTTATCCTTCTCTTTGTAGCTGCCTGGCGTTTCCTCAACCGAAGACCCACCCTCACAGGCACCTGTGCCGTTGTCACCGGGTTTGACCGTCTTTCCTTGGAAAGCTGCGCGTCTTTCGACAGAAGAGATTGGGGGAGAAAAGGTCACTTCTGGTTCTTCAGGTGTGGGGATCTGTGTGATGTCCATGGGCAATGTATCTTGATTGTCCTGTGCAAAGGTTGCTTTCTCATCTTTTGCTCCTTCCAAAAATTGAATCAGAAATTGCGGGCTGAAAATTCATTTGCGAAATGCTCCAGTCACACCACCAAAACAAGAACAGCTGTTTGTTCTCCTGGTGCCAACGTGCTGCGCGACAAAGGGTGCGAAGTGCTAGCCGCGACATCAGGTGAAGTTGTATCTGCTGCCTTCTTCCTTCTGATCCTGAGAAAGACGGAGTGAACATATTTTATATAGATTCGTGTTTACTCTACCCAAGGATTCAACCAAGTAATATGGGGTCTTACTCCATAGACAACGCGTGCCTTGTACCATGTGGAGGGTAACATATATAGTGATGCTGATTTGTTTATATACCGAGAAACTCCTCAAGCTGCTTCAGCAAACGCTCTCGCTTTTCAAGCAGATCATCGCTCTTGGGCCCTTAGGGACCGGCTATATGTCTATACGACAAAATAGAGGACATGTCATCATAGCACCACAAGCAGCATTAATAACAGAACCTGGACATTACATATTTGGACAAGATACTCTCACAATCAGGTGTCTTCTTCGCCGGGGCTTTCGGGTGTGTTGGCTGGTCAGCTGCTGAACTTGTCTTGGGGGTGCTCGTTGGTGGCAAGTCTTTGGGGGTAGCATTCTCATGTTCCTCAGTTTCCACGCGTGTGTTTTCATCTCCTTTGCTTCCCTTACCCTCCGTGCCCTCTCCTGATTCCACCTCTTTGTCGCCTTCACCTTCGGAGTTGCTCTCACACTCTTCCCTATGCTCCCCTCCCTCTTCACCTTCATGCTCATCCTCATCTTCTTGGTTTTCCTCTTCCTGCGGCTCCTGACACTTTGTTTCGTGAAGCACAGTTAAACCTAACTTTAGTAACATTAAGACAAACCTCAAATGGAAAAGCAAGGTTCGAAACTAAAGATTGGTTTACATGCGAAGGGTGTCCTTGGCAGCGCGCTTGGCCTCTTCTCGTGCATTGATCTCATCGACCACGTCCTGCGCAAAGGCGATTGGAAAATAACCCATGGCATGTCCAAAAGTCCAAGCGTTTGGAAAAAATATATGTATACACATCAAAATCATATAGTCATATAATTTTGCCAGTTGATAGGATGGGTTGTTCGTGGGTGTGTTTTCTATCAACATAGGCTGAAGTTAACACAAAGTGTGATGGCTCCTGCAGCGACGGTTCAAGCAGAAGACACATAGATTGGAACTCTTGCACCTGGGAGAGAAAAAAGAAAAGTAAGTCTATGCAAAGGCTTTTAGAGCTAGTGGACTAACCTGTGACTTGACTAGAGCGCTTTGAAATCACAAGCTCAAGTTGGGCTTGGCCACCTAGAGATGTTTTCACAAACCGTTGGGTGCTCACCAAGTCTCTAAACAAAACAGCCGAGCCACCTTCGAAACTTCCTGCCTCCTGGCCTTCATCTTGACAAAGCCGAGCATAAAACGGACCCTCCAGGTAAGAGCCATATTATCATCAAAGTCCTCTGGCTTAGGCGGCCTCTTGTGTAGGGTCAGCAAACTCTCAACTGACGCGTGAAGGTCATGAATACCGGGAAGTTGTTTCTTCTCGGTCATGGACATGCGAACGAGGAGGGGGGTCAACAACTCTTTGTTCAAGACACATGTGGGAATGTCTTCCCCAGAACTGGACTTAGGATGAAGGAAGCTTCCCCCATCACGCAACCTCTCCCTGATGTCAGGGTCAGAATCCCATTCACTGGAAAGGGTTTCCAGGTCAAGGGCACTCTGTGACTTTGCCTTGGTTCTAGCCACCATGGCCTGAAAGCTAGCTAGGATTCCCTTTGGGTAAGCCAAAAGCGGCTAAGGGGAGAGAGCAGCGGATAAATCGTGTCACATTTTCAGTAGGTTGATTTTGATTGATTTCCCTCGACTCTTTGTTCCTTTGCCTTCCAAGAACCTGTTCCCACTGTGCCCATGCAGGACAAACTATTCTAAGATCCAAGCTGATGAGACAATGCCATTGCTGGCAAAACCATGCTCGCGCAGCGGGCTGGGCGTGATTGTGTGCTAAGATGTGTGTATACCAAAAGCGTCAAACACTCACTACGATTGGTACCATGATTCTGTCCACCAACTTCATTCCTATATATGTCATAGGTCATATAGTAATAAAATATATAATCGCTATAGCACCCTTAAAAATTGCATTAAGATGTGTTATTTTTTGTGTCCCTTCCTAATGATTGCTGATCCATGTTGCTCCACCATCCATGCTCTTGATCGAGCCATCAATTTCCAATCAAAAGTGGCTTTCCCAGGCCTGGGCAGGGGGAAATGGGAAAACCCGAGGTTTTCCATCCAAACCCGAAGAAAAGTTAGGGTTTGCATGAAAACCCGAGGTTTCTACTTAAACCCGAAGAAAAGTCAGGGTTTAGGTTTACTAGGTATACATGTATAATGTATTCCATTTGTATTTCATTTTTAGCAACTGGAGAAGTCAGCCCACACTGAAGGGTTGGCCTGGCTTCGGAGCCGGAAGGACGGATGTGTTTCTGCCGGCACCACTTGACCTGGCCGACTTTCCGGAAGTCCTCACTTCCCGATACTTGACAGGCAGATGCAGATGGCATGATGGCAAGATATGGCAGGAGTCAGGAGGAAGCCGCTTATGAAATTGCTACCCCAGATTCCGATGGTTTACCCATCTCCAAATCTCCATGCTGCAGAAGGTGATATTTTTTTCAATTCCTCTGTGATTTGAGAAGTGTCAGTTGCCCGTGATCTAGGAACAATTTACAGCTTTACGGATGTTGCTTTCCTGTCACGGCGAGATGTTGCCCAGAGCTTGTTGAAAGGAGTGATACATGGCCGCAGATTAGTGTCAGGCTGTGTCAGGGTTTCTTGGCAAAGTGGAAGAAAGGCTAGTTGTTGTAAGATGTTGTAAGTAAGCATATTACCCCATGCAGGAGTTTTTAAGGCACCCTTTCTCATCAAGACGGAAGTGTACATTCTTGCACTGCCTGTTTGCCTTCCAAGGACAAGAAAACTGGCCCAATATGCCGGTAACCAACGTTCGCTATTCCCTCTGAACCTTGAGCGATTGCTACGAAACGGATCCATGCCAGAACGAAAGGAGGGGAGTCAATGTGTTCAATGTGAAAGCGATTATTGGCTATGATGACATATGGCGACAGTATGTGAAAGGAACCATGTGGCCGTTGTCAGGTCCTGCTCTTTGAACTGATCCCTGATTGTGGTTAATTACCCTTGTTTTTTTCTGAGACATCCCACTCCTTCGTACGTCTTACATCTTTGTACTGATCATCGACTAGACTTGTTCTGGAGGGTCAGTGGTCCCTTGCGGCCTAGCACTGAGGGTGGGTAAATGGCTTTCGATTGCAGACCTTTCCAGACATTGGTGGCTTGGTGGGCAAAGTTGCAATCTGCGTTGGAGTCAACCTAGGCATCTAGACTCTGAGAATCCCTGAGATGACTGAGATGTAGAGGCAGAATCATAAAATGTAGTCCAAACATGTCCAAACAATTCCAAACATGTTTGCATCCTCTTTGGACCGGACTAGTGCACCAGTTAAAAACTGAAGGGATGTCACATGATGTCACCAACACATCATTTCAGGCTCATTGGCAGTACAGTATTTGGCAGTCCAACTGCATGCTCCCCAAGGTACTGCAGGACTTCCTGAGGCCATTGCCTCGGGACGCCCAGAACTTTGCGTTGCTTTGCTGCGTCGCCACCTGGCAGAGCTGCAGATGGGCTTCGAGCAGAACCTGACGAGAACCTTCTCGGGGCATTGGAGGCAGCGAAACACTCAGAAATCTCAGCAGACCGGAGGGATGGAGGCGGATCAAAGATGATCAAAGGAAAAATCAAGATATGTTCGAAGCATGTTCAATCAACTTGTGCAATAATTATCCAGGCTTCGAGTATCAGCAGAATTAAACAGCACTGGAATTGCACGATGTTGCATAGTATGTAGTAGCCTGCAAGGTTTACTTTTTGTGCAGCTTGCAGCTGTGTGGCTGTGCGCAGGTTTCGACCGGACACACCAGAGTATCAAGCCTGGTTGAGAGATGGGAAACTGGCCCCGGACTCGCAGATGTGTTCCGTGACGCGGTGGTTCTACCTGATCCACAGGATGATTGCCACTGGTTTCCTGTGTTGGACCTGACCTGTATAGGATTTCTGAACACTGATGTCATGGTTTGACTTTTAATTTGTGTACATTTGTACTTATTTGTGTATTTGCCCGTCATGACCATGTTGGATCTCCGATCGTTGTTGCACCGGAGGACTTTGCCCGAGGTGTTGCCACGACATTGGCCCGGTCAGGTTTCAGGGCTGCAAGAGTCCTGACCCGGAGGAAACACATGGAGACATTATGAAATATCACCCGTATCTTGAAATATCACTACCTAAAGAATCTCAATGATATCGAGACACCAAACCTTTGCACTGATCGGAGGGAATGAAGTCCGGCAGTTGCCAGCAACTGCCATCAGCCACCAGCAGCTGCCAGGGTACAGGCAAGATGGGCCTCTTCCCTGAACGCTTTGCCTGGCATTGCAACTGTGAGCCGCCCGGCTGTTGGCCTTTCGTTTGGGGAGCCTTGGCTGCCTTGGCTGCCACTCGGACCGGGTCACACCTCTGACGTACTGCAGACCAGTCCTCTCAAGAGGGATGTTGGTTTCTTTCATGACAATGATGGTCTCTAAGCTTTGATGCAATGGGAAAAATTGCAACTTTCAAGGAATTGTATGGATTTGTTAGATGGTTATATTAGATGATTTAGATGGACCAATCGTACAATGCAGTTGACATCAGATGAATGTGTGTATCTCACAGAATGACTTCCCTGTGCCAATGAATTTGGCAAATGCTGAAGACTGCAAGACCCAAGACTTGTTTCCTAGGCCTTCAATCAAGTGCTGATAGACTGAACATCACTGAACCTTGTGCCAGTTTGGATGGAATCAGGCATTAACGTTAAGGGATGCATGTTGATGTCGATGGGGTTTGGCCAGGAAATGTGCCTCCAGCACTAGTTCACGGGGTTGACTGGATTCAACACCCGGAGACTGGTTCTTGGTGCCTGGGCTCATCCAGATTCAATTATCTCTCCAATGGATAGATTCTTAAGATTCTCAAGAGCATTACAGGTGAGGTGTTCCTGAAAAATACCAACCGCTATTCAAGCGCGGCACTAGGACATGTTCTGTGGATTTGCCTGTTGAGAAAGGGATACCGTATGTCCTACGAGGTTAGACTGGAGGTGATTTATTCTTATTGGATGTTTCTGGTCTCCCACAGAAGCCATCTCCACAATCACGACGTGATAGGCTCTCCCTGCGCTCTGCTGGTGTCACAGACTCTTGGCATGCAAGCATAGGGCGAGGTCCTGCGAAAAGTGAGTGGAATAAAAGATTGGTGCACCATTCAAAGGGAAAACTGAATCTCTTAGGGGTACCCATTCCAGCTATGTCCATATCTTTTTTGAGGTTGTTCTTTGTTTCCCACCCCTTTCCTGGATTGAGTGTCATTTTCAAACATCAAGCATCACTACAGTATCATTGGACATCATTGAAGAAACCGCAACACCAGGAAACACTGCAAAAATGTTCGATGAGAACTGAGATGGCACCAAGGATGTAGATGTGCAATGATGTGGTTGCAACACCGCCAGCATTGCCTGACCTGTGCGTGACAGAAATGGATTGACACATATTGCCACAGGGTGAGGACAGGAAACATTTCATTTCATCCTCATTGCCATTGAAAATCATTGAAATCCTTGTAAATCCTTCGGAAAGCTGCACTACTGTGGCCATACTGTGGCCAAATGTGGCCGACCCCCTCCTCAAGCTGAGCTCAGCCTTGTCCAAGAGGATGACTCGTGCAGCGACTTGGGCCCGAAATATGCAGAGTGGATCAGTTGGAGAATGACGATGCAGACGTAGCGCTTGGTACAGGCAGAGGATCTTCATGCTGCAGAGGCTGGGTAGCTTCAGTGAAGCAAATGGAAGCAGCTTGTGAACTTAGCCTGCTCAGCACACAATGTTCAGCATTGTGTGCTGAGCAGGTTCAGTCAAGGGTTGATCCGAGGAATCTTCCGTGACTGAAGACCCTGCAGTGGCTCATGACAGGAAAAGATGGAGACACAGGGGGAGACAAGCTTTTCCTTGGAAAGATGTTCCAAAGATCATACAGATCTCAGCAGTCTCGCACGATGGGGTCGCTGCAACCGCGATCTTCAAGGACTGGGAGCGAAGAACATTGCAAGCATCCCCGTCATCAAGAGTATCGGCGTGGGTTTTCTGAAGAAGCTGGAAGCGGAAAAGGATGCTATACCATGCTGCGAGAAATATTGACGGTCAACCTGGTCTACTTAACCAAAAAAAATGGAACACGCCAATGCAGTCATGATACTACATGTCACTCAACCAAAGAAAATTGAAGAAGTGTCTACTGAAGATTCTGTTGAGAGTGCGGAACTGTTGCAACTTCTTTGAGACTTTGCTGGCCAGATCTAGCCAGTTCCTGCACTGAGCCTAGGTGCCCAGCGTCCAATGTCGCAACCGTCCCTTGCTTGCCAGATTGCACCTGCACTGGACACAGACGAGGACAGCAAAAGCAATGGCAACCATGCACTGTACTGCTGTATTAGATTATATTAGAGTTCATATAACATCATATAATCATACTGCACGTTTTGGAGCTGTTATATTGCAAGGTCCAGAGTACAGGTTGTACCCTTTTACAGCCCCTTTTCAATATTTTTCAGTATAAAACATGGCACGATCGCCCCCCTGTCCCCCGGAAGGATCTGCAAGCGCTCTACAATTGGGTGACCTGACCTGCGGGGCCTGGGATGGCCTGGGATGGCCTGGGATGGGGGAGATTCGGTTGAGCAAAAGAAAATAGCATCGACGTAGCTTGTTTTGTCATGTTATGATATTCCATGATATTCCAATATATTTCCAATATATTTCCATAACATGTTGTGTGCATCCGACCCAAGCTCTTTTTTACATCCACGATAGCAAAGGCAGTCTCAAAAAGTCTAAAATTAGGACCCCATCATTCTCTATTGGAGTTTTGGATGCCGCAGGATGCTGCAGGTGTCTTCCAAAATCCCTGCAGAAAATGGGCCCAGGTAGATGAGATTCCACTCTCCCGACCGAAGCGCAACATCTCCAGAGACTTCGCAGATGGCGTGGGAGATCTCAGCTCAAGATAGGAGGCACCCATATGCAAGCAATCTCATGAATAGTTGCAATAGTAGGTGTTTGGGCAATCCAATGGAAGGATTTGTAAAGTTCCATTTTGCCAAGATGTTTTGGTTGGAAGAATGGGATTCCAATCTGATGCAGCACATGAGTATCGTTTGAGAAGAGCACTGGAAAACTGGGGACACTTTTCTTCGCTGCATGAAGCTCAATTGGCAATTTGGAGAGTTACTACTACCCACAGGACCACCCCGGTGGATGAACAATTATGCACATTCGCTTGAACAATAACCAGGGTACCAGGGTCTTGGAACCATCTGACTCGCCACGACCGCATATCCACTGGGCCAAGGTTCTTTTTGCGGAAGTTGTGAATCACTTCTTTCCCAGGACAGCGTGCTATCATACGCTGGATGGGATATCAATTTGATGTTTGGCACAGTTGACAAGAATGACGGTGTGAGCTGATGACAAGATTGGACAAGTTCCAAACTTGGAATCTGAGTTTTTTCCGATGCATTCTGAAGCTAAGTTGGTCAATGTTTACACATGTTTACGCACTTGCGGGGACAGCAGCCACAGTTTGATACAGCGGTCGAACAGAAGGTCGATCTCCAGGGAAAGGTTCAATCACAGTCGAAGTTCGCAGCCATGACTTGAGAGTCTGCAGGCTAGTGGAGATGCACAACTACAGCTCAGCATCTTGGCTTTTCTGATGATGATAATGATATTAATGATGATAATGAGGATGATGACCATGATGACGACGACGATGATGATGATTGGAGTGCTGCGGAAGCGAAACATGTCCTGGCATATCCTGCCACACATTCAGGGATGTTTCAAGCTCTATAGTGCTATAGTTCCAAGAACCAAGGAGCTCAATTTTGATTGCAGAAACCGTTGGAGTCATTCTAGAGCTTTTCGTTGGACTTTGGTCCTGCCCGTGCTCCATTCCAAGGCCAATTCACACACGCAGAAGATGTGCCCCCAAGGGATCCCAAGGGTTTAAGCGCTTAGCCCACGTGCCACCTGTGCCAGGTACAATTGGAACACATTGAATCAGAAGGCAGGGCTCCAACCGCCAGGGATAGCGTGGCATCTGCTGGTGCCATGGCAGGTCCTCAAGAAACTGGGCTACCAGATTCATCAACAGGTGCGGTCAATGGAACTTTCATTTGCCACCACTGACAAAGACATACCATCATCCATCATCATTGTAAATGATATCTGATAATCTGATATTGATTGATATTGTATGATTTGACATGTCCATGATCCAAAGGACTTGTAGGCTCGACTTTAGCAGTGGAAACAAAATGGTGATTGTGGTTTGCTGTGGCTCAAATTGTATACACTTCCTATCACTTCCTTAGGGGATTTTCAACTATGGGGGTTGAAGCCAGGATGATGGTTCAATGTAGTTCATCTATGTTCATCTCCTGGTCAAACAAGCCTTTTCCAAGAGAGCTGCAAGCGTCGCAAGGATTTGGAAGATGTCATAAAAGCAGCACCTGGAGCAATCGAACGGGTGCCCACTGAAGCGAAGCAATAGGTTCAATAGGCCTACAGCGGTCCCAGAATCAAAGCACTTCAATACTGCCCCCAGTGAGCTAGTCTCAGGATTAGTGCAAAGACAGCACACTTGAATTCAGACGCTATGGATTTGTAGGGTAGTGTGTTGTTTTTCAGACCGTCTGAGCAAGTTTTGGTGAAACCAGACACTACTTGTAGCTACAACCTATAGCTGATTTCAGGTACTTGCGACGCTGCATTCCAAAGTGGACCTCGCTGCAAACCGACAATTGAAGGTGGCGGGGTGTCAACAATTGATCCATAGCGGTTTGTGAAACATGGAGGGTATATGTATATATATATATATATAATTATTATATATATATATATGTACTGGGTAATCATTATGTAATCATCATATATGAATTCCCATGAAAAATGGACAAATCAATGGCCATCACCTCTGCAGCCAGGTTGCTGTGCCCCGGGCCTCATCACAAGGTCCCACAGGCGGACCACTTTGCAATTGGGGATATGGTGACGAAGATACAGAATGATTGGCAATGTAGCATGTAAGCAGGAGAAATATGGCTAGGTTGACGTTCTTTCTAGTACTGTTTTTTTTTGTGTTGTGCAGTTTTGCAGAAGAAGACAAGTATGAATCAAGTTGCGATGAAGCCGTAGCTCGAACGATGCTCGCTACCGAGTTCCATGTATGGCCAATGCGCCCATTTTGCTAATAACTTCTTTGTGTCGCCCGTGAAGAATAGCCCAAGTCGTTCCCATGAATGCCGTCTAGGGATGTTTGCAGCATAGTCTAGATCATTTGTATTCTCCCGTTTTCGATCAAAATGCTTCCTGCCATGTTCCATCTCGTTGTGCAAAATTATGTCAGGGCGACCGCCGGCACCACCGGGTGTATCTCCCAGTGAGCGAAGCAGTGTGGCAGGGTCAGCACGTGGCCAGGAGCTCTTGAACTTGTGTGCCGTACATGTGGGGATGAGTCGAAACTCTGATGCCAGGTGAACCCCAAAATAGCCGATAAATGGATCTATAATGAGTATATATGTATATATATATGTATAATATATATATATATATATACAGTATATGCATAATATATATAATATATATAATATATATATAATATGTATATATACAATATATACTTGGATGTTCATTCCCCCAAAATATGGGATGCTGATCCCTCCCCATGTGACAATGTGTGGAAAGATGTTTCGGCATTTTCAGTCCTGAAATTGAAGTGTCCATGACAATCAACAGGAGCCTTGACAGTTGAGCACGAGTCCTAAAGGAGTCGTATCTAATGTGATAATTCTGTGTTTGCAGGAGGCTTCTCCCATGCCACCAAGAATGCAAAAGCCCGGCAACCAAGAAGCAAAGTTCAGATGTGCGATACATCTGCCATGTCACCACACAAGCAATTATTTGTTGCGGACTTGGCTATGCAGCACTGTTTTAAAGATTGTTGTAAGATTTGCAAGTATATTATATAACTATAGTATAGTCACTTCAGCGGTCCATCGGTCAACTTGACTCATGGGTTTGTTGCCCTGTTTCCTTGACCACCAAGTAGAATCTTGTCCAAAGTCTGACAATGCTCTGGCCAGACCTCTGAACAGAATCGTATTTCCAACGAGGAAAGCAGATGCAATTGTCCAACAATGGGGGTACACGGGTACACCGGTACTGTACAGGCAAAAATTGCTATCTCAATGAGGGAGCGTGATGATCATCCATTGGAATTTGGTGAAACATCCCAGTGGAACTGCTGACAATGCCTTAAGGCTCCGGCAAAGCCACTGACTGATATACTATGATATACTTGATTTTTGGTGCCCTTAGGGCAAAATCATTGCACATACCATGGTCTCACTCCATACCCAGGATGCAAATGGAAGTGGACACTGAACTTCTTTTGGAGAAGGCTGGGTCAGCCCTTCTTTTGCCCGCTGATGCTTGTACAATGTTGTACGGGCAATCGCTTCCACCTGGGTAAAGTGGAAAAAAAACCTGATGTTGGTTGGTGATTTGAGCTGTTAAGAATCCTGAGAGCACTGTGGGAGAATGAATGGCCAAACTCAACTGTCAGGATTCAAGATCCTCAAAATTCGGCTGTTTTGATCTTGTGACTTTATTCACTATGTTTGTTGCTTTTCCATGCTCACTCTTCCCATATTTATTCCCCCATCATTGTTCACTAAAGCATCACATTCACATGCTTCGAACGGCTTGATCCCCACCACCCGCTTGTGGCTTACCTATGCTTACCTGTTTGATGTCGGCCGTAGGAGCAAGCCATCGCTGAATTGCGCGAAATGGTCAGCCACTCAGGGCGGTCGCCGGTAAGAGCTCAACGAATTCTCGCTCCGTCGACCGCATGGCCATCATGGCCCTTTTAAGAACAGTATAGGTGAAGCATATCAACGCATCCTGATTTCAACATTCTACCAAGTACTGGAAAGAATGGAACAGTCCACCAACACATCAGCTATCATCAGCCTATTTTTGTTTCCACAGCTTCATGTCATACCTCAAGCAACAACAAAGTCTTGGGCACTGCACCAGGTTGGGATCATGACTGAAAAAATCAAGAAATTGGAGCAGCTGGTCCGAATCAAGGACTCGAAGATCGAGGTGGGGAGAATACAGTTACCGTCGTTACCGTCGTTACCGTATTGTTCACGGTTGAGCAGAGTAATTATCCCAGATGATCCCATAGTCCCTGGAAAAACAGAGCTTGGTGGGTCACCACACCATGCCCTAGGAGGCTGTGTCCAAACATGGAGTTTGAAAGACGTTGATGTCAAAGCGAAGCATTGAAACAAACAACGCCACATGAAGCTTTCACAAATGAAGGTGTCATGATGTGTCATGATGTGTCATGATGTTTGCGTCCATTTTACTATGTGGTATGGCTCGAGAAGGAGAGTATGACCACATGACACGGTGTGGAAATGGAGAAACTGTGCACAAGAGCACAAAATTGGAGTTCCACTGAGCGAGGTCCAACAATGCCCTAGACCACGTGCAGCGGGATTTACCACAATTGGATGGAAAAGAACACATGAACGAAACATTTCCATACAACTGTGCTAGATCCACATGTCCATCCAAGTTTGACCACATTTCCATGGTCAATTCTGTCAATTCTGTCCAACTATCCAGTTTTGGGCCACCTTTTAGGTTTCTCCCGCCTGAGCATCATACCTTTATGACATTATGACATCATATGACATCAGCTTAAGACCTGGAAACATCTGGAAACTGCAATTTTTGATCCTTTCCAGCACCCGATGGGAGGCCAGGGAAGCGGTTCAGTTCGATCTGGAACCTTGATTCCAATCAAAAAGGATGTCTGCACTTTATCACTGATGACAACTACTCCTGCAACATGCTGGATGTTTTCAGTATTCAGCCCAGAACCCTGGGATTTGTTGGCTAGCCTTCTGATCAAGTTTCAAGATGAATCAAGACTTTGTCAATCAGAAACCACGATATTTGTTGTGTGTTTAGTCTTGTCGGTTACTTGCTTTATCCTATTCTCAAGTCTTCAGAAGCTAAGATATAGTACACCAATATATTTTAGCAATTTTTTCAGGCCGTATGAAGGGATGGGACAGCCTCCAACCTGGCGCCAGCCCTTGACACTTTGGATGGTCTGGACACTTTGGATGGCCTGGATGGATTGGACGGTTGCGAGACCGTAGAGAAGGTCGGATTTCCTGACGTGAAATCCTCAACTGTCAGCGATGGGAGCAGTCGCCACCGGGGGGGCTATAGTATGCTATTGCATAAATAGATAACACTATCCTAGTACTATATTGCCAAGGGATTTGCACGGATTTACAACAGATTATATACCAATTCTTGCAAGAGGATGCAAGAGGTCTCTGCCAGAGGTCTCTGCCAGAGGTCTCTGCCAGAGGTCTCTGCCAGAGGTCTCTGCCAGGCTTTGGCCTTTTCTGATAGGAGGCAAAAACATTGGAACACGTTGCAGTTCTGTCATGCTTAAGAGGTTCAAGGTCCATTCCGTTGGAAGGAAGTGATCTATGCTTCAATAATATTGATCAGGCAGACTGCAGACTCGAATGAAAAGATGTAGAAATGGATGAAGGATGATGAAGGTTTCCACGGGTACTGTGCACACCTTCATATCAACTGCTTGCACCCGTCGTTCTTCTACACTCAGGCACCGGTGGCGGTAGCACCAGCACCGGCGGTGCCACCGACGGTGACACCATCGGTTCCCAATTCATTCTCGGGTGACTCCGGAGACTTTGACGATCTTCCTTGCTTTGAGGAGGGTGAATGGGCATGAACTCGACACAACGCTGCGGATGCGGACGCATTGGCACTGAAGCACTGGCACTAGTGCGTCTACTAACTCAACAACTCACACAATTACAAGGGTCCAGAATGGTCCAGAGTGCAGTGTTTAATTCCCTAGTGGAAGGGTCTGGACATGTCAGGACTAATATGGGCTTATCCGCTGAATTGGCTGAATTCCAATCAATATCACGAGAGATCCGCAAGAATTTATGCCTAACAAATTACGAGTAAGATATCAAGACTGAGATTCTTCCCCGGTCCCCAAATGGATCCAAATGGCCAGTATCTCCTATTTGGGGTCTGTAGGGCCGCCACCAGGACTTGACTCCCTTCGAAGTCGAGCACTTCGTCCAGGATTTAGAGGACAGTCCGTCCACTGCAGTGATGAGATGAGATATTGACCTGGGTTTTACACATCTTGACACTAATATAATATATCAATAATATATTGATAATATACCAATAATATATCAATAATTATCAATAATTACCATAAGAAAATCAATGTCTCTATGTGTGCATGGGTGTCTCCTAATCATCGAACATATCAATGTGGACTTCAAGCAGCCCATTTGCTTTGCATGTTCTTGCAACCAGGGTTGCGATCACAATGCAGGAGTTCAGACTGGAACAGGTGGGTGATCCGTGCCAACCCCAGAAATTAGAAGTTGGACAGCCAAACAACTACAGCAAGAAAAATGAAGTTGATCAGTTTGGCAGTCTTTGGTACAGTAAGATCGACGAAGGCGTCAATATGACAAATATGACAAGGGTTCGAAATTATATGTCCCCAAAATGATGAACAATGAATGGTTACATATTCAAAATATCTCGAAATGATCAAATGTGTGGGTCCATTGGTGACCCACCACATGGCTGATTCCGAGGCGATGGCTGACGCAGCATGAACGGGTGGAAAAATTGAATTGGACGGCGCACAACCAGGCATGGCCGCATGGCAATGCATGGCTGAAATCCGGATGGATCAGGTAGATGTTCTCAACACCTCCATGGGCGAAGCGGATCGAAGCGAAGCCTGCTTTAAACATCTTTAAACATCTTTGAACCGTTTTGATATTGAGCAACCTGGTATAACCTGGTAAGATCATGTAAGATCTACATTGCTCTGAACACAAGGTGTCACGACTCGACACATCACCAAATCCGTGCTGGATCTGCTAGGCGAAAGAGGGCTTGGATGAGTATGTCGTCGATCAGTTCAACACCCAAGAAAAGGCGCACTGGGGTGGAATGTGGTGGTATCTTCTTCTGCTGTGCCAAGCATTCCAAGCATTCCTCAAAGTGTCAAAGTCCAGATCTTGTGCACTTATAAAGATCGATTTGGCGAAGCTGCTTGCTACTAAATTTAAATTCAAAATCAAGGTTAAGTTATAGTTATCAGTAGCGAAAAACACTGCTCTGCTGAGGGCACCCTGGAGCAGACTGTCAGACTGCAAACCAGCCCTGTATGCTGTGCATAAACGCGCCAGTTGCCCACACTCATCTTTGATCTCATACTCATCGAGGCCATGAGCTCAGGGCCGACCCCATCGAGGTGGCAGTTTCACTTTTGTATACCGAGGCCTGGAAAGAGCGTATCTGGCCGCTGCTCAAGGCCGATTTTACCAGATGCACCTGGAACGGAGATGAACGGAGGCTTTTTGAATCCATTGAAGATTATGAATTATGACTAAGACAACAAAGAGCTGGTCAAGCCAACCTGATCTTTACATCCTCACTTTGCATATCCTGGTGCTAGTTTGGATGCAATTATATATTAAATATTGGGAGTTTCCTGAAACAACGGAGTCCCTTGCAGCTGAGTAATGCTGAGCGTAAATTGTCAGAAGGCCAAGATCGCAAAATTCAGCTCCCTTCGAACCTACATTCCGGTCTACCACGAGGTTGGGTACCGGGGAGGGAACTTCATATGGACATGCGAAAGGGATGATTGGAAGATATTGGAAGGATATGGAAGGATGCTGAAATCACGATTCTTGAACAATAAAACGTGTCCTCGCTCAAACTCGAACTCAAATGCCTGTTCAAATTCTTGTTGAAATCACGCTGTGCCCATTAGGAATCATCCAAATACCCTTCTGGAAATCAGCTACTCATGGCCTTCTGAAATGCTAATGAAAACTATTGAATGAAGGACTGATACCGTAGTCTCTCCTCGTTTGACCGCACTGGCAGAGGCCTCTGTTGCGAACCTGCTGGAGGTGTGCCTCTATCACCGGACAAGTTGCGAAGAGGCAGCAACTGCGTTGACCCATTTTCCCAAGGAGAGCCACAACTCTCTTGATAGAGATAGTCTGTGATTTTCCATCCTTATCCTGCTTTCGCAAACCACCATGTAATTTGTGTTCATTTCCATACACTTTCAGAACATAATTTTGCGCATATTTCTGCTACATACATACTGTATATGAACTACACACACAGGACACAGGCACACACTGCACATGCGACTCAAAATTTTCTTTTCTGGCTAGGTTTGATATGCATTCCGTAGTTCTGCCGGAGTTTGTTACAAGATGATGTGCAAGTAGTGAATGTCAAACGCCCGTCGCAAGGCAGGTGATGCTCTCATCGATCTTGTTGACTTTTGTGTGCGAAAGCTCAGGCAGGGACAGCAAGCGGTTGGAACAGCAAGCGGTTGGAAGGGTCAGAGATGGGTCGACAGGGGAGAACCATCTAGAAACCCAAGATCTTTTTAACATGTGCCGCCGTGCGGTTCTGATGTGGATTGATGCTAATCCCCCTGCCGCGGATACAGCGTGGAAGCGCTGCTGTGAAACACACCATCATTTGGCTTTTCAGCTCTACTACCAAGTTGGGTGTAAATGGCAGTTCTACTCTAAGTTGTGAAAGTCAATGGGTTTCAATGAAATGTGCGTCCTAGGTGGGGGATAATTTTTGGGAAGTCGGTGGGATGCTGCGTCCGGGTGGTGTTTATCATGTTTCTGTTTCTCCAATTGATGGTTTATCGCAAGTTTTTCATGGGTACCATGAAGTACCATGCAGATGGTTGTAGCTATTCTCTTGTGTTTTGGCATGTTTTGGCTGTTTCAGCTTTCCCCATTTTTCTCTATGTTTGTATATGTTTGCAAGAATCCTGTTGTCCTTAGACAGTTAGGCAGTACCACTGCCGTCTTCTCGTCCATCACCGCTGCCGTTGAGATATCTGGTGGCTACTCCTAATGATGAGCTGGTGAGACAAGTGGCCTCCGCGAAGGCGTGGGAAGTTGGCTAGGAGAATAGCACAGATTTTTTTCACAGTGCTAGAATGTGATAGATTTCTTCAATGACATGGGGATGGGTCAAAACCTAGTAATTATAATATATATATACATATTTATTTATTCATTTTTTTTTTATGTTATGGGTGAGACAGAATTATTACCATAATTGGTGGAATAACCATCTATTAACCAGCTGTTTTAGGGTACCTAGGGTACCAGGCCATAGCCATATATGATATGTGTCTTTCCTTTGGACCTCAAACACTATTCTTCTTGATTCGGACCGGGCGTCTTGTGAGGATACACGCAAAACAAACTCACGCATGTCATCCATGCCATTTGACCCAGCATTGTCACTGGCAGGAGTGCACAGAGTGGGACAATGTCAGGATGCTGGATGAACAATTCGTTGAAAGTGAATTCCAGGCTATCGCTGTTCAGAACCACTGCCACCACAGTCGCTGGGTAGGTACTGCAGGCACTGGCTGCAACATGTTGCAACATCATATGATTGCCATGTCGCTGCCATGTTGAATTCGAGATAGAATGGTAGTCTTGACATGTCTTGACTAGTCTTGACTTTCAGATACTTTCCAAATCTTTCCAAAGGATTGTACTAGTAGGTGCCTTCTCCAGAGCTTGCTGTGTCAAAGATTGCCTGGTCAGATTTGCATGTGCGTCATCTCCATCATTCGGTTCCTCACGGACCACCGGGTAGCGGTGCCATTGGCAGTGACCACAAGGATGCTAGAGACCCATGATGCCGGGCCCTTACCACTTCCTTCGACTTCCTTCTTTGATTTTTCGAAGCACTCGTGTCACTCCAGGACTGTAGTTGTTTTCACCGTTGCTCCAATTCGTGGTTCTGTATGAAAGAGGCTAATAAGACTTCGAATTGGCCATATCGCTTGAGGTTTGACGGACATGTATTGATTATATTAACCATGCACTCACAAAGGAATTCCTGAGCTGAAAATAGCTGAAGCATGCTGAGTCATGGGTGCGCTTCAATATGTTTCAATCACAATCCAGCTACGAGAGGGACTTTTCAGCAGCCTTTATCACTCAGATTCTCCTTCTGCTCGTTCCTCTCATGGAGAAGGCCGGGTCACCAACAGTCTGAGCCAGTCTGATCCAGTCTGGCAAGTTTGAGAACAGCATTTGCAGGCTCCCTGGGTGAGACGAAATCGTCACTGAGCCTGCATTTAACTTTAAAACAGCATTTACTCGCTGACAGCTAGGTGTGCTAATCCCAGTTATTGGATGTGGTGGAGCCATAATTTTGCAGCCGCCATCAGACGCCCATTTTTATCATGAAACCAGGCCTTTGACACCCCACCTTTGTGCCTTCCTCCTCACTACCCCCCTGGTGTTGATTGCCAGATCTTGAGGCATCAATGGACGCATTGAGAAGTTCGAAGAGCACAAGTGGCAAGTTGTCGAGGACAGCTTGTGCCCACACCATTGGACTTGGTGATGGGCAATCGCTTCTAATATATGTGTGTTCAAATGTTTTCATGGTTTTTCAATACACAGTCACACATCATTCCCACATCTTTGCAGAGGCTTCAACATCTTTCTGGACTCTACATATCCTTTCATTATATTTCATTGTGCAGTAGTGTCCTGGACCTTGGGTCATTGGTGAAACATCTCCATTGCCAGCAGGCTTGTTTGCTTCCGTCATGCATCCCTCAGAGTCCATTCGTGTGTCGAGGCAGATGATGAAGGGCGTTTGCCCAAGCTTCATTCTCAGGCCTGTCATGTCCTGGGTGCCACGGGAACCAGCAAGCACACTTAACATTAGAAATTACATTTACAATAGTTACAATGTCAATGATGCCTGCGAGCCACAGATCTCACGCTGTTCTCCCAAGCTGAAGCAAGAGTCAATGCACCCAATGCTTCTTTTCTATTCTTTTCTACTCAAACAAATCCATCTTTTTCTCAGTTCTAGATTCTACATTTAATTTGAGAATCTTGTATAGCGGAACGCCAACTGATGCAGTAGGAACGTTGAAGCTCCCTGCCAACGCCGTTGCTTCAGGTATGGCTATCCATCTATAACCTCGTCATGGACCCTGAGTGCTACTGGCCTGTTTTGCTGTCCATGAATTTTCGGAATCTAAGATGTATTGTTCCTTTTACCTTAAGAATCTTAAGAATATTGAACGCATCTATGCTCAACGTCCTATGAAGCAGTCTTTACTTGTAAGTGCACAATGATTCATCAAGATCAGGACACAAGAAGTTTCGCCGACCTGCCTGATTCATTTTCCATCATTTTCCCATCCAGTTCTGCAATGTTCATGCCTGCAAGGTGCCGAGCAAGATACGACCTGTCGTCCTTCCGAAGAGAGAACCTGCTGAGACTGCGGAGATATATCAATGAGGCTATTGTCATACTTCTCTTTTTATACTCTTTTCACTGTCTCTTTATTCTGGAGATGGTAGGAGGTTTGGCAGTTCAACTAAAAGATTTGAAGTTCTGATGGCTAACAAGTTGACAAGTGCCTGTGTTGGCCTGGAGGAGGTTTTAATCCGAAGTTGGAACAGTTGCGATTGAAACATCTGCCGTGGCTAAACATACTATCCCACTTTGTCGATTGCAAAGATACCCCATAGCCACCTTCGGCCCATCCAGATTTTGAGACCCTAAAGGGTCACAAACTGTCGTTTTTTGGGCAGCGTCTGGATATGTCGTGAGTTGTCTCAAAGTTTTGACTCATTCCACCTCTGAGATTTTCTTTCAAAGCAGACCATCTTGGAAATGATTTCATCTCACAGTTTGTCACAGTTTGAGATGTGCCTACGTATGTTTTCCAGATTTTCCAGTGAATTCCCCTTTCCTCAACCAACATAATCAACCTTCCAACTGTGTCAAACCGAACCACTCCGGGAGGTGGTGGTAGATCAGTTGCCGCCTTTGACGAATTTGCACAGGGCCCTGGAGGACTTCGGCAGTTCATGGACGGAATCTGTCCGATGGTCCGACATTGTCGTGACATGACCCTCTGGAGAAACAGATTACATCTGAGTCATCTGAGTATTACACATTTTGTCAAAGGAAGTTTAGTTATAGAAAACTTCCAAGTTACGGACGATTGTCATGATTAGCATTCCCCATCATCAAGTAGTTGGGAAGTGTAGCAGTTCAGAAGCGCGTGAATTCACAGGTGAAAACACAAACGGGCGCGACACCCTGTGCTTTTTCGGGTAATGTGGCTCGTGGGGGCGCCGAAGGAGGGTCTCTGTTTCTGCGGTTGTGGGGCTCGATCTGTCGACAAAAAGTGCACAGGACTGTCTTCAAAATGTCAAAAATTTAGGCGTTCGGATCATTTTTGGATACCTTTAGAAGCTGAGGCCGGAAAGAGCTCGAAAAAAAAAGGATCGCCATGTTCGGAGTGGCGCGGAGCTGTCCCCATTGTCAGCGCTGTGCGAAGGTTGGTCGACTTGGTGCGACGCTACTGCTACTGCTATGCGCGTTTGCAACTGGCTGTGACAAAACGCATTGACACGGCTGTGCGCAGCAAAGCATGAGTGAAGTGGGATTGTAGCTGGAGGTTGCCAAACGCATTGTAACAGCTGCGCGAAAGGTAGTTCTTGACTATATATATAGTGATACTCTTGTGCTATGCGGGATTGCAGCTGGGGACTGCTAAATGCATTGTAACAGCTGCGTGAAGAGAAGAATAATTGGGTGGCAGAAGCTTCAAAAGAGCTAGCTGGGAAGCAGCTCAGAGCAGAAGTAGTCCAGAAAAGTGGCTACTCAGAGAACAAGTAGCTGAAAGAAGAGGTGCCTCAGCGAAGAGATCGCTCAGTGAAGAAGCAGCTCAACAAAGAAAGTAGCTCGCCCATCCATCCGTTCATTCATCCATCAATCCATCCCTTCATTCAGTGGTCCATTGATATAGAATTGACTCATGGATTCACTAACTCATTGGCTCACTAGTTCATTGGTTCATTGACTCATTGATTTACTGAATTAGTGGTTCATTGGTTCCCTGATTCATTGGTTCATCGGTTCACTCATTCATTCAGTCATTGATTCATCGATGTATCGGCTCACTATTTCGCCCGTGCATTGGTTCATTGATTCACTGCATCACCGAATAACTGGGTCATTGATTCGCTGAATCATCCTTTCATAAATTGATTCATCGGTTCATTGCACTGCATCATTGCTGATTCATTGGTTCATCAACTCACTCCTTCAGTCATTCATTGGTGCGCTGCTTCACTGCATTGGCTCATCGGCTCACAAATCATTCATAAATTGATTCATTTGTTCATTGTTTCACTGAATCGTTGATTCATTGTCTTACTGATTCACCGAGTCATCGATTCATTGATTCACTGATTTATTCGCTCACTGGTTGGTTGATTCATTGAGTCATTGCTTCGCTGCTTCGTTGGTTCATTCATGAATTCCTTGGGTCATTGCTTTATTGGTTCATCGGTTCATTGGTACATTGATTCGTTCATTCAGTTGTGAAGGGATTCTTTCACATCATTTCATTGGCATCTCAACCAAATTTCTCCATTCGTTGATGCGCCGCGCAACTTCAACCGCTCATGGTTTCTGCATCTCAAAAACGATCTTATAGGCCATTGATTTCCTATAGCCATGTCCTATTTTCGAAACTTCCGCCCCGGCGCGTGCCAGGTAGTATCTGGTAATAATCAAATGGGAACCGATCGTAAACGTAAGCCTAAGAATTTTGAACGAACATGTATGTTTCAACATCTGTGATGGTAAAACCCTGCGTCGCGATGGATAGGCGATTGAAGCTGCCCCAGATACGTTCATTTTGATCAACACCCAAATGATTTAAATTCAATTGACTAATGACTAATGTAGATGATCCGTTTTTAGAGATGCGTCTGTAGGTAGAGGTCCAAGTGGAGCGGAAGATTGGCATCGTTCCAGTAGCGTTTGGCTGTATGTATCCGAGCGACACTGGTGCCATAGGAACTCTCCATCTCTGGGCAATTCACTGGCACTGCTGATATTGTCGAGACCTCAGGTATTATCTCTCATGGGTTTTAACATCATGTGAGTTGAATGATTTCCTGTGACTGTGCCCGGAGTTTTCTGATCATCATCCATGAACATCCATGAAGCTAGCATAACCACAACTATCCAAATGTTATCCAATCATGGGTGATTGGGCCCCCGAGGCACCATCACCTTTTGTGGTGGAGTTGGTCGCCGAGGACCCGACTTGACACATATTTGCTGTTGATGTTGAATTTGACATTTTCAACACAGGTCAGTGGTTCTCAACATTTCTCAGCATTTAGATGCATCTCGGCACTTTGTGCGTGTCGGATCGCTCTCGTTGTGGCGCGGTGCTGATTTTAGCAAATTTTCTTGGATCTTGGTAAAGAGATCTTATGAGTTCTCTGCAATGTCCTTCTAAGACGCTCTTGCAAGGGTTTCATGGTGCATCATATATGAAGGTCTTGACAAGGTCTTGTAGAGGTGCTTGTGAGAATTCTTGTGAAGACCCTGATGAAATCCTCTCAGAGGTCTTTGCATGATCTTGCACAGGTCTTTCTGAGAAGATCTTGTGAAGATCCTGCTGACATCTTCTCCTTGTGAGGTCCTCTCTAAGACGTTCTTGCATCATCTCGTACACATCCTTGTCAGAAGACCTGTTGCGAACCTGATAAGATCCTCCCAAAGAGGTCCTTGCATGAAGATCTTGCAGACGCCATGTATTAGAGGTGCTTGTATGAAAGCTCTTCTGGGATGCTCTTGGGAGGTTCTTGTCTCAAGATCTTGTAAGATCCTCTCCAGCAGCAGCAGGTCCTTTTATGACGATCTTGTGCGATTATCGTAGGGTCTTAGGGGTTGTGAGACGACCCTGTGGAGACCCTGCTGAAAATCTCCCCAAGAGGTCCTTGCATTAAGATCCTGAAGACTAAGATGTTATGCATTGGTGTCTGAATGTGTCTGAACGTTCTTCTGGGATGCTCATAGGAAGCTCTTGTACGAAGATCTTGTGAGATCTCTTTTGCACTTCTCTTCGATGGCCTGGTATGAGGTTTTGGTATGAGGTCTTGATGAATAGACATAATGTTTTTTTTACATAATGTTTTTTTAATGCCAAAACAAGGCAAGGTCATGCTGCTGCAATTGCGATAATGTCAAACCTTATCCGTTACTGTTCCATAGCTTCTACAGTTGTTTGTATCTATACTTCCTACCCCCCCACGCTGTTTGGGGTCAATTTGTTTTAAAAGATTCATACTAGAGTAGCAGCAAAATGAAATCAAACTATGACTTATCAGAAAAGAAATTCGAGGTCAAACATTCTAAAGTGAACCGAACAGCTCGCTCAAAAAAAACGCAATGCTTTCGGATTTGGAGCAGCCCTGAAGCTCTGAAACATTCGTGAAACAGGGAATCCAGAGTCATTGAGTCATGCAAAAACTTTGGGGGGCCTCAAGATCTTATCCAACTGTTGGGACATTGACAGCAGGCTCGGGAGACCATCCTCCGAACCTATGAGGCACGGTATTAGAAGAGCTATGAAGAGCTCCAACTGCTGTGGACCAGAATGCAGATGAGTTGAGTTGGAAGGAGCCTCGTGCTCCTGTTTGTGTAGCATGTTTGACATGTTTGTACTTCACATATTCCATTACAATCCATTGCCCATACAGTCCATACATGTTTTGTGATTGTTTGATTACTGATGGTTATAAGTCTCAGTGATGCGGTGGAACATACTTGGATGCCAATGTTCAAAGATGTTTAAAGTATTTGCACAGGAATTGCACTGGACAAGCACATATCCTACCCCTTTTCTTTGCAGGGTCAGTGGCAAGAAGTTGCTGACAAGCAGTGAAGCCCTGAGTCAACATATTTAGGCATGGGTCAACAGCTATAGGACCATCTTATTGGGCATGAACATGGTGAGCATCCATTGATATGCCAGCAAAATTAGCTTAAAACCCAGGTTACCCGTGTTTTGACCATTTGACCAATACCCATTTCATCGCATGGCCTGAGGCTTGAGACGGTCTTCACCAAAGAGACCCCAGACGAGCTAAAAAGGTTTATGGGATGGGGAGGTGAAGGGATTGTGGACTGGAGTGTTTTCCAAAAGATGAAGGAATAAATAGGAATATAAATATAATATGCTCAGTTTTAAGAAACTATTCAAAAGTAATTCTCAAAGTCACCGCAAGGTGCAGCCGAAACAATCCAAAACCATGCCTTGTTGGCTCCGTGTTCCTGTTCTGAATTGTTTTTCCAGGAGATGACCCTGGGTGTACCAGGTGTATGAAACCGTGAAAGGTTAAAGGTAGGTAGGTTGCAATATTCACCTGACAATAGCAAGATAGAGGTCCGTTGGTGCTGCAGCAAGTATGCATTTGTAGCAATGGCCAGAGTCACGACAGATGTTGTAGACAGCAGCAAGCAAGCTTGAACAGGCATGACTCCAAATCAAGATATGTATATAGAATGTAAAATAATGTAAATATGATACATCTAATTCGACAACGGTCACTTTGGGGCAAATTCCCGCAATTCTCTGGCAGCCTGACCGATCTTTCAGCACTTCAGGCTAAGCAGCATGATCTCCATTCCAAAGGAGTTCTTTGAAGAAGGCTCTTCGTTCGACGCCTGAGGGCCATGTCCAACGAGTCTCTACTTGTTGTGTCTTGATGCTGTTGTTCCTCGAGGAAGCATTTACTGCAAGGCCTTACAACAAGGTGTGAAAGACAAAGAAGGTATGGAAATACATCAAAATGATTGTCGAAAAGAAAGGCGCAGAGCCTTGGACCTGACAAAGTGGTGCATGATAGGGGCATGATAGGGGCATGATAGGTCCAGATCCCGCCGAGAACGGAGCAGGCGGGGCGGCACCGCAACAAATGTCATGTGCGGAACGACCTTTCAGAATTGCTGTTTGGAGCACACTAGCCATGTGCTACCTGCAAGGCCTGAAAGGCAATTGTTTGAGATGAATGTTTGGTTGAGAACATCATTAGATATCATTAGAACATCCATGTCATTTCACTTTAACATACTTTAACCATCGTCAACCATCCCATGCTAGCCATCTACTCAGTTGTACCTCGATTGCCAGGTGAAGCTGATGCCAATACCACGTCGGCAGAAGCAGCTGCTTGGGAGGCATGTTGTCATGTCCATAGAGGATCTAAAAATGTCGACGTGTTTCCCCATACCGGCC
This sequence comes from Cladocopium goreaui, assembly GCA_947184155.2. Classification (NCBI taxonomy): domain Eukaryota; class Dinophyceae; order Suessiales; family Symbiodiniaceae; genus Cladocopium; species Cladocopium goreaui. The sequence goes on along the minus strand of CAMXCT020006836.1, from coordinate 259,545 downwards.
CCAAAGCTGTGAAACCCGTGAAAGACCCCAAGGAAGACATTGGAAGACCCCAAGGACTCTTCCTGTCTGCCTTGGATATATTTGGAATCATTTGGAGACTGAAAAAGTGTGGATGAGTGTGGTTTTTGGGTGGTTCCACAGGTTTCCAATATTTGGACCCCGAATCATGGCTGCCACCAGGCTGTAGCTGCACTGAATTTGGTGCGCTCAACTGCCTCCTTCTTTTCAGCTGCGCGCGCACAAGATGCACCAATCGATGAGGGTCTGGGGCTTAATGTTCTCGGCTTGCTTGGGATGTGACAAAACTAACAACTCTAAGTTCAAAATGATGATCAACCAATAGCCAATGTCAACCATGAAATTTTGGGATGTCGAATTCATGTCGCGACGAACGCCCGCACCACGTTGGGGGAAAGGCCTTAGAAGTTGAGGAGTATGCTGGGTATGTGGGCTGAACATGGGCCTACCTGGCCCAATCTAAGCAACTTGGCCGTTGGGTCCAACACGTACCCAACATGGGGAACTTGGCAAACCCAGCGAAATGCTGACAACACACGTTTTTAGAAAAATGATGGAGGTTCGCACTGGGAAATGTTCCCGGGGGTCTGGGTTTGGGCGGCAGGACCAAGTTGGGTCGTTGGGTTCCATCCGGGAATACAGTTGACTGCTCTCTCGGGGGAAGCTTAACGCAATGTTGCAAACTCCGATGCATTGAACCGTCTCCGCACAAGGGGACCATGCTCTGGCACCTTGTGTGACGGCGGGGGTTCGGACAGACTCACATAAAGAGCTTGTGGAGAAATGGAGTCCTGTTCCTGATTTGCAACATTGGTTGATTCGGCAACTGCATTGTGTTTTCAAGATACTCAAATCACCAGATGAGTTTGTCATAGCTCGACAGTCAGCAACTGCCGAGTCATCGTTCTATCAGCGCCTTCACAGCCAGCACCTACCTCAGTGGCTGGGGAAGCATGTTCGCCTCTCCACAAGATCCCAGCAGAGGGTTCCACAAAATAGGATCCGTGTTTTTACTCCTACCAACGATCCACATGGGTTTGACGGTATACCCCAAATCAATCCTTAATGCATCATCACTTTCCGTCAGCTTCCTATATTCTTAGCATGTTTTAGCTGTATGGGGTAAGCATCTGACACACCCAAGTCTCTACACGTTTTTGCAACGTTCACTGCCACCGCTCAGGCGCCTTCCTTCGGGGGGCGTTTGAAGTTGGAGTTGCACCGCTCACGGCAAGGCCTCACGCTTCTGTGGTTCTGGCCAAGAGTTTATGACAGCATTTAAACCTACCAATTTCATTCAATTTCATTTGTTCAAGTTCCTCCTAATAGTCATTCGATCATTTGCCATCATCTGGAATCATGTTTTAGATTTGCCAGCCCATAGCATCAGCTAGCTCTGTAATCACTTTGTTTCGTTGATCTTCATTGTTGTACCACGTGGAATCCACAAGGCAAATCGTAAATCACTATAAATCACTGGTATATGGTTTCAGCACTTGTCAGGCCAACTGGGTCGCAGTGGAAGGAGCCAGCCTGACTGTGGCGTTGTTTTGTTGTTTCTTTGCACCGATGGCAGACCGCTTTCCAGCGAGAGGATTCCAAAAGGGTATGAAATCTGTTGACAAGGTGTCATAGACCCAGATTGATAAATGTCAAAGAGGGGCAGAGCGGATAACCTGTATAATGTTAGAAATGTATTATAACATATATTATATATAAGTAATATATTGACATCAGCCCTAGAATGATCATTTCCGTCGCTATTCCATGGCTGTCCACAGCCAGGAGCGGGGTTGCGGCGACCGCTGCTTTGCTGGCCAAGCGTGCGGAGTCAACAGGGGAGGACTTCCTTTTGGCGATCGATGCTGAGGGTGTTCCTGCAGATAAGGCCGATCCGGATCTGGGGATGCCATAGGATGCCCCATGATATGAACTGATATAAGCTGGTTCTGAAATGGTGGTGATAAACATTGTTAAACATTGATGAACCATTGGAAATGGGAGTATCGGTGTGGGTACCAAATTGTACCAACATTTCGTGCTTTTTGCTGTGGCTGATCGCAAAACGTAGCTCCAGTGTGGCTACCTGACCTTGAGTTTTACTTTACGAAGTAAAGGGGAGGGTGGCCAGCCTTGTTGCCTGATTATTCAGGAGGTTGCTGTTCATTTTGGGACCCCCCTCACCCCCCCTTTCGCATGCAAAAAAGTACTTCTTGCAACATGATGAAAACTGGGTAAATAACAGTGGTTTTGCTAGGTGCTGTCCAAAAAATATTTTAAATACCGTGGTTTTTGCTACCAACCTTTTTGGCTTGCGACGAGGCACCAAAAACACCGATATTTACATTTACGGTGTATTTTGTCCCGAAGGCATTCAAAACTTGGGTTATAAACGCAGCCAAACTGACGCCTTTTAGGGCCCTGCGCGCATCACCATCATCATCAACAACAGTAATGACAGCAAGCATTTGAGTTTGTTTTTTTGTTTCATGTTTTTTTGAAGGGTGGTGTGGTGACGCATTTTACACAGATACGCTTCTACAAACAGACAACGTTACGCACAGAAGCCTTTGCACAGAGCGGCTTTTATGCGCACATGCTCTTACACAGAGAGGTTTGTGCACAGAGAAGCTTTTACACACAGAAGCCTTTACACACAGAAGCTTTCGCGCAAAGGAGTTTTTACACAGAAACTTTTACACACCGATGCTTTATGCAAAGATGCTTTTGCACAACGCAGCCTTTACGCACAGACGCCTTTACACAGACGCTTTCACACGCAGAAACTTTTACACGGAAACCTTTGCAAAGAACAACTTTTACACAAAGAAATTTTCCTCTCCCCCAAAAGTATTTGTTGATTCCCCACCTGCCAGGTGAGGGTTGTTAGATTTTATGTCAGTTGCCTCCTCCTCCTCCTCCTTCTCCTCCTCCTCCTTCTCCTCCTCCTTCTCCTCCTCCTCCTCTCCTCCTCCTCCTCGTCCTCCTCGTCGTCCTCGTCGTCCTCGTCGTCCTCGTCGTCCTTGCTCAACTGCGACCCGCGATCCACAGTGTTCTCTGCCGGACCTCAACCACGACCATCCACGCCCAGTGTTCCCTGCCATACCTCAACCACGACCATCCACGCCCAATGTTCCCTGCCGGACCTCAACCACGACCATCCTCGCCCAGTGTTCCCTGCCGGACCTCAACCACGACCATCCTCGCCCAGTGTTCCCTGCCGGACCTCAACCACGACCATCCACGCCCAGTGTTCCCTGCCGGACCTCATGTAGGAAGATATGGGACAAAGAATGCGCAGAAGAAAGTTAGAAAGAATGTCAGACAGAATGTCAGAAGATATGCCAGATAGAATGCCAAATAGAATGCCAGATAGAATGCCAGAAGATATGTCAGAATATATGCCAGAAGATATGCCAGATAGAATGCCAGAAGATTTGCCAGATAGAATGCCAGAAAATATGCCAGAAGATATGCCAGATAGATATGCCAGATAGAATGCCAAATAGAATGCCAGATAGGATGCCAGATAGAATGCCAGAAAATATGTCAGAATATATGCCAGAAGATATGTCAGATAGAATGCCAGAAGATATGTCAGAATATATGCCAGAAGATATGCCAGATAGAATGCCAGAAGATATGTCAGATAGAGTGCCAGAAGATATGCCAGATAGAATGCCAGAAGATTTGCCAGATAGAATGCCAGAAGATATGCCAGAAGATATGCCATATCATATGCCAGAAGATATGCCAGATAGAATGCCAAATAGAATGTCAGAAGATATGTCAGATAGAATGCCAGAAGATTTGCCAGTAAGAAAATGTATAAATGTCATGGTGGGGATCACACGAAGTAAAGTATTTTTTTTTTCGCTTCCTATCGTTTCCCTTCCAGATTATATAATGAATGCTAATGGATGACACTGGGATATCCAGGCATTTTTGATCATTTTTGCTTGTCTATTCCCTTTCAGCAATCTATAAATGGCATAGCGCCCATGCTCGACCCTCCTCTACAGACAGACGACGTTACGCACAAAAGCCTTTACACAGAGCAGTTTTTATCCGCGCGTGCGTTTACAGAGAGAGGTTTGTGCACAGAGAAGCTTTTACACACAGATGCCTTTACACACAGAGGCTTTTACGCAAAGAGGCTTTTACACGCAGAAGCGCGCTCTTCGGCCGAACCTGCACTGTTGCTGTTTGAACTCCTGTCAGCCTTTTTGTTTCCTCTTCCTGATCACCCACCTTTCGCGTTCCCCTTCCCAAGCATCTGTAGTGGGATTCCTGATCGGATGTATTGTGCATCCGGGCTTCATTGAAGACAAACAAATGTTTGGCTGGCCTCACGGGTATGGGTCCTGTTCGTTTTGCTGCTGGCATGCTCTCTTCTATTGTTGCAAGTTTATTGTCCCAGTTTTCTGTTGCAAATTGCCAAGATCATTTCAAGATTACGTATCGCTACAATTTTAGCGTTCCGGCGCATGCAAGAAGTTGAGCAGCCTTATTTCCGGGCGTCACTTGACAATTTCTCAAATGGTGTTTTCCATTCGTGCTGCAGCATCTCCACATTGGTTGAGGTGCAGACCATCCCTTATATCTCCCAGAAGGGTGCTGCCAGGACTTGTGTTGATATCTTGGGCCTACCTTAGCACCAATTTCTCCATGAGCATCGTGACATCTGAAAAAGTGCCCAAGGAATCTTAATCTTGAGAGCCATATAGTGCTTTCTTCCACAGAGGCAGTCCCACCAATGTCCGCAGGTTGGCGATTTATTTTGCTATACTTGCACCATCTTACACCTACATAGCAGATTTGCATCGATTGGTCATGAAGGACGGCAGAGCAGCTGAGAAACTTGCTGCTGAAACCAGGCTTTTGTTTGGGGATTTACTGAACGGTGATTTCTTGTTGCGATCCATGACATGTTGGGAGGGTATGCCATAGGTGAGAAGTCGGATGGATAAAGTAAGATCGAGTAGGTACAATTGTAAATAGTAACTCGACACTGCAGCGGTGCCAATTTAACATGAATTTGGTCTCTCTAGTGTGACACTCTATTTGTTTGTCTATTTTTTCTAGCTGTTTCTTTGTCTGTCTATCCATCTAACTATCTATCAATCTATCTATCCATCTATATCTACTAAACCTATCTATCATTATCTATCATTATCTATCAGCATCTATCATTATCCATCATGATCTATCGTTATCTATCATTATCTCTCTATCTGTCTATCTTTCTATCCATCCATCTAGGTATATCTACTAAGCCTATTTGTCTATCTATCTGTCTACCTACCTTGCTATCTATCTACCTATCTATCTATCCATCTATCTATCTGTCCATCTACCTATTTATCTATACATATATATATATATATATCTCTCTCTCTAATTCTCTCTATGTCTATCTATCTATCTATCTACCTACCTACCTACCTACCTACATATCTATCTATCTATCTATCTGCCTACCTATCTATCTGTCTATCTATCTATCCATCCATCCATCTTTATCTATCAACCTATTTGTCTGTCTGTCTGTCTGTCTGTCTATCTATCTATCTATCTATCCATCTATCCATCTATCCATCTATCCATCTATCCATCGATCCATCGATCCATCGATCCATCGATCCATCGATCCATCGATCCATCTATCCATCTATCCACCCATCATCACCCATCCATCTATCCATCTATCCATCTATCTAGTGTATATCCGTCCAACTATCTATATCTATCTATGAATAGTATTGACGATATGATGACATATGATGACAATATTTATACAACTATAGCATATGAATGTATAATAAAGTGTGTATATATATATACGTGTATGTATATATATTATATATATATTACATACATATTGCATTCCCAACTCCTGGCAGGCCGCGAGAGCCTCCTGGAAATGTACTCTGATGACATTGCAGAGCTGCTTGGCTTCGTCAGAGGAACAATGATGGAATTTCCACGGAATTTTGAGGTTCCAATTTCTGGACAAAATCATTGTGCCTCCAAATTAAATGGTTTAATATTGGGATGACCAGATTTGTGGTCCCTTGGTACCCGATTTTGACCTGGGCAACAGCTGGAAATTATATATGCAGAAGAATGCTTTGTGCATTCTGGTTCCGCAAGGGTTTGGTGTTATTGTGTTTGATTGACACGCTGGAAATGGCAAGTGAAACACAAGTTTTATGCTGTTTAATCCCAACAGATGCGAACTTCCTGAAAAGTATGCCATGTTTCAGGTTTTCTGTGCCTGTGGGTGGTAGCGAAGAGGAGGCGTTGGATAGCCAGCGTTGGGGACATGACATGTTGAGAGACTCTTTCAGGAACTGGTGTCACTTTGGTCCACAGTTCCATACAGTTCCACACAGTTCCACACAGTTCCACATCCCCACGCGGAGGTGCTCGAGCCTCGTTACCTGCGATGGCTCCTTCCAAAATCCTGAGCCATGGCCATGGGATCGAAATCACCCGTTGGCTGTGGATCAATCGTGGATCCTGTTGCTTTCTGCTTGCTTATTGTGTGAAAAGTTATGGTGATTGATGATTGATGATTAATTATTGGTGATTGATGGTGATTGATGGTTGTTGTGTGGAAAAATGTGTGGCTTGTTGGACTGCCCGCAAACCTGTCGTGGCAGGATTTGACATATAGTTTGCATGCGCAGTGATGTTCACATTATACGACGGTACAGACATTTGCATATATATGCATCGTGCTTGACGTTGTGGATTTTTTGGATGTAAATCATGTGCGAAGCAGGGTTGAGTGTGACGGACAAAAAGAGACGTCATACAGAGACGGTGATGCAAATGCAATGCACGAGAGTTTTAGGTCTGAATTTCTGTTTGCATGCTGATCTCGCTCCTAAAAAGGCAGTTGGACGGCTTGCATCGCCAAGTTTGCTACTAACCATCGGCATCCATCGGCCATAGACTATATCTCTAAGATATTGTTTGACCGCTAGAATCTGGCCTTGGAATGCCTTGGGAAAATGCAATCCTTTCGCCATGTGGATACTGAGACTTTACCAGGAAGAGCATAGGTGACATGCACAGAAGGTGGACAACTCTAAAGGTAGAGTGTAGGCATCTTGGGGAAGCTGAACATGCTGAATGTTTGGAGGCGTTGACACAGAAGCTCCAGAAGCACGGTTTGGCCTAAGTTTGGACCCCAAGACATCGTTCAAAGGATCGACATGATCGACCATGGGCTGAAAATGCCCATGGCTTTGTCCGAAGAAAGTGGTTTTTGTGCAGTCAAGATGTATTTTCTGGCCATGCTACAAGGGCATGTTGTGGGATATCATCGGAAATGATGCCACGTGCTACAAGCAAAACTTTTGAATATATGCTGTAGACATCCAAAACAATCCAAAAAGTGATTCATTTCGCACAGATGAGGACAGAATTCAGAGCGCGCCCCCTAAAAGCGAGGTTCCAACCTCGCCGCTGCGTGGCCAATGAAGTGGACAACCTGCGACAGTGGGAAAGTGAAAAAAATATGTGGCAGAATGAGTGGCTGAGTTTCTTTTTCATTTGCATAATCAACAAGATCATACAAGAGCAACATGTCGTGCTTTCTCTTACAGGTACCTTTGGTGATGCACTTGGGCAACTTACAGTATGCGTTTCTTTTACGTACCGTTCAAAATCCGTTTAATACTGTTTGATACTGTTTGATAGTAGAGCCTTGACTTGAGCATGCAGAAAGTGTCTCTTCTCCTGCTCACAGTTTTTCCTGGCTTGAGTCAACTATTTTGACAAACCAGCACAGCCGCCTGCAGTGTTACATCGCATTCCAATGAAGCGGTTGAAAGCGATGGCCGATTCCTGGTGCTTGTTTGATTGACAAGATTCGCACCAAGGCAACCTCCATCCATTGTGTTCATATTCACCTGCAGCTTGCACTATCAATACAGATGAATTGTATTGAATTGTGCCAAACCTTTCCACAACTTGATGAGACATCAGAATATTATCCCCGTAACACTCTAGATACGTGCACGGTTTTGTCTTTGAATGACGTCAAAGTCTTGTAGTTGTTTGCAGGGACGGGTCTGCGCTCAGCCCCTGGATTCATCTCATGCCGCAGGTAGCCACGAATGTCTCATCCTTGTGCTGGAAGCTCTTCCAGGCAGTGGCCTAGAACTAAGATGCAGAATAGAAGAGAGTAAGAATGGGTGGCCTCATGACTTCTTTATTTTTTTTCTGTTTTGATTGTTTTCAAGTCTGGCTTCTTGGCTTATGTATGTGTTTGTGCCTTTTGTGCCTTTATGTGGCTTTTGGACTTTTTGCCTTTGTGATTTCTTGGCGGTATGTTGCACACTGTTGTTCCATGTTGTTCCTACAACGAGTAAAACGTCAATTGGCAAGAATAAAGGAACAACAACCATGTTATATAAGAAGGACAACATCCAATAGTAGAATTCAAAGGAGCACTTGGATCACAGAGGGATCCATTGCATGAGTATCTAGACACGGATGGTAACGGCTAGGATGTAATGATGAGTCTGTGATTTCGAAATTGTGGTCAGCCCAGCATGTTACTGTATGGGTCAACCGGGGTCAACAATTCACTTGACCTCTAGGGAGCTTGGGACCATGGTACATGGAACTCCATTACCCTCGACAAGCATCGCATGGTTGGACAGATGTTCAAAAGCCACTCATAACCACCCCCATGCTGAGTCTTTTTGGTTTCTTGTTCGAATCATCTCAAAGCAATGGAAGGCAAGTGTTGCTTTGAGCATACAGTATACATATGAAATGGCTGGTCTCCGCAAGCTGTTTCTTCAGAATTTCAGACTTTCAGAATGAATGCACGGCTTGCAAGAAAATTGAAAGTCCACAATGAATCGATATGAACAGTTTGATGGGTCAGAATGGAAGAACTGACAAAGACAATGACAGTAAGATACATTATAATTATAATAATATCTTATATAACTATCACATACTATCACCGTCATGCTTCGTTCTTTGTGACATCCTAGGACCATTCGGAAACACCCATGGAACTCATTGAACGCACAGGCATCACCAAAATCAACAGACTGATGTCTAGCGGGTCTAGCAGGTCTAGCGGGTCTAGCGAGTCTAGCGGGTCTAGCGGGTCTAGCGGTTGCCGTTTCTTTGCTCTGTGAAGGTCTTTGACTTTCTATGAACATTGGCTGGAAGCATCCTGACGCATGGTTGCGGTGTGTTTTCTACGCTTTGTAGAGATCAAAGCGATGTACGTCTGACATTGAGTCAATGAAGCAAGGAGGGCTCGAGTCCGCCCTTCATCGAGTCCTCAATGCTGATCAGCACGGACAAGTTGTCCATGATGTGAAAGGAAAGATCCTTTGTGGTGAAGTACTGAAGTATACTGCAGTAGTACTACTGCTGTTCATGCCAAGCGTGGTGGTCACCACAGCAGAACTGCCACAATACAACTGCACCACAACAATCTTGTGCCAAGCAACGCGTCTCATTGAAGTACGACACGGTCACAAGACGGCCTGAAGTTCCGATGGGTCGAAACCCAACCCACATACACTTTGTGACTTTGTGCTTGAGAGGCTCCAAGAGGCTCCAAGAGGCAATGGAGAAACCGCAGGATCTGATATGATCTGATCCTGCTGAACTCATCGGATGCTGGTTTTTAGTTGCATTGGAGCATCCCAATGGCTGTGCTCTGGCTGTTCCATATCAACAGACGCCGCAGGATCCTATGGGATCCTATGGGCTCAACCGGATCAAGTCATATGATGTCCAACTGATGTCCAAGTGACGTCACCTGTCATTGATGCGTCCCTAGGTTCCATGCAATTCCTCAAAAGAGAACTTTGTCTGCATGAGAGCAAGGAGAAGATAGGATAAGGAAGACAATACAACATATCATAAAATATCCCAAACCGGGAGGCTGCGGCAATGTGCTGAGCAGAATGCTCAAAGACATCGGTGAAAGAACGTTGCAACGAACCGACTGACAGAACGGCATGCCTTCCGTTTACCTTCTTTGGATATGTGCAAAGATCAATGATGATATTGACATATTGTTGAAAAAAATTGAACGCCATCTGCACTCCAATCAAGCTTCACATGTCGCTGTGCAATCTGTGAGTTCCAGGACTAGTGCACTGTGGGTGAGCTCACTGAGTGGGCTCGAAGAGAGAAGCTGGGCCCAAGGGGTGCGGCCGGCACGGAAGATCTCGTCAAGCAGGGCGCAGCGCGCCGTGTTTCACGAGCTCCTCAATGTCGGCTGCAAGTTGCCATAAGTCGCCCGGCATGAGCAAGAATACTGCATCCGTCAGATTTTGCGCCAGAAACATCATCATCTTGCGGTATCAGTGGAGCGAGATCGACGAGATCATCGATCTCGACACATGGGCACTTGGTCCCAGGCCTCTTCTTGAACATGTTCTGCTCGTTTTCTGCTCCACGACAAGGCCACCCCGACCTCGAGCAGAGACAATTCAGAAAAGGTCTGAAATATGTCCATGCAGTCCATGCAGAACCCTTCGTGTGAGAGGTCTGGTCCTTGAATATGCGGCGCAACCAAATATGGTGAACTACAAGAAACATCAGAAACTTGAACTTTTGCATCGAGACAAAATTGCGTGACTCCATGACGTCGGTCGCCTTTGACGACGCACGATTTCAATCACATGATTATGCAATACTATGCAATGACATGGTGGTTCATGGAATTACAGGCCTTGACTTTGCTTCTCACACTGAGAGTCCGCGCCCATGCCAGGTTTAGTGGAAGGCATTGGAGCAGTGGAGCAGTGGCCTCGGTTGGGATCGTTTCTGCGCCTTGGCCTTGCTTGGGATATCTTGGCATCTACAGTCGGATGACTTTCCCAAGCGGAAGATGGGCCACTGGGAAGTGATAGAAATGTTGAAAGATGTTGGAAGTATAGAGATAAGCAAGCCGACACGTGCAATCAGACCATGGAGTTATGCGAATGAATATTCGTTGTGACTCAATGACTTCCCGGTCTTGTAATTGTTTGCAGGGATGGGTCAGCTCAGCCCCTGGATTCATCTCATGCCGCAGGTGGTAAAGAATCTTCAGCGCTTGTTCTGGAACTGCGTCCAGGCAGTGGCCCAGAACAACGATGCTGAATAGCAGCAAATGAGGTGAAATAAAGATAAACAAAGAGTAAGAGTGGGTGGGTTGTTCATGACATCTTTATACCGGTGTTCACAGTGTTCTAGTTGTACATGGTCGCGGTGTGTTATTTCGGGGTGGCAAATATTTGAACCTCGGGCAATATTGAGTTCATGTCCAGGAGTTGAAGCGTCCTAAGCCGACGTGACTTCTTGAGACAGCATAGTTTGACATGACTTTGGTTCCATGATGTTCAGCGGCTAGGGTGATGAGTCCAAAACAAATGAGTCAGCGGGTCAACAACTAAATAGGTCCATTGAACAGAGTCGTGACAAGGTTTTATTTAGTGTGTTCTATGTGTTTTCCCATGCAATATAGTGAGACATCAAAAAATGCTGTCTTGCAAGAGTCTTTTTGTTCGTTCATGTTCACGTCTGTTGCCCGTCCTGGGGGAGATGTGGGGAGTGGATCAGGATGCACATTTGGCGGAGCACAAGATTCAGCTGGCTGGGCACTCAATATTGCCCAGCTGCCCCAGCTTCAGCCTGTTCCTTGTTTTTTTCATCAAAGTGAAGTTGAGATCAATGCACCTCGGTGACATGCGAGGGCGCCTTATTGGCTCAAGTTTCCCATGACTGACGCTGAAGTCTCAACGATTCCCAAAGCCACAGCACCTCCGCCTCCCTCTGGTGTTACTGTCTTCAAGGCTGGAGACTGAGCACCGCATTGTCATTACGAATGGTGGGTGATTTATATAAACTGATTTAAACTGATTCTATGGTACTTTAAATGAATTTAATGTATTTCATCTATTTTTTCGATGTTTATTCGAACAATGCGGGGACTCAATGAATCTATGCCCCCTTCTGATCTTGTGGTCGAAAACCGGAGAACTTTCTCTGTCAGTCAAAGCAACGCAGGTGGCATGGAAGAAGAACATCTTCCTTGGCCTGAAGCGCGGCCGGTTTTTTAGTGGCCCTTTCAATGCACTCCTTCAGATGGGAATTACGGTGCTTTGTTTGCATGATCACGATTGTTAGGTCCAGAAGAATTCACAATGCTGTCAGATGTCAAGTTGTGTCAAATTTGTGGAGTAACCTCTCTTCGATGTCATGCAATGTGCTTCCATGTGCTCATCATTGTTGAGCATTGTCACAAATGCTTTGAGAAAGCAAAGATGCGAGGTGATGCTCTACCATATTTTCCAGAATGTTGCTGATAGCGCCGGCTCGAAGAGTGTTGGGCGTTGGCTCATGGCATCCTTCCTCCCTCTGAACACTCTTCTTGGCATCACCTTTGGAATGAATGGGGCCATGATTGATATTATTGGCGAGAAGGACAAGAAGATGAAGATCATCCAAAACATCTACGGAATGTCGGAAACCATGTATTGGACGACTTGGTTTACGTTCTATGGGTTGATTGCTGTCATTTGTATGTGCATCATCTACATTTGTTGGTTAGCCATTGTTCCCATCCTTACTACCGTCAACTTCGGAATATCCTTCATTATTCTCGTTTGCGCCTATGTTCAAACGCTGCTGATGGTGGCTCAGCTCAGCACTGGCTGAACCATGGGGAAAGCCCAAAACAGTTACAAGCTGATATTAAAATGGAAGATCCCTAGTTGAATCAAACAGGAGTTGATTAATCTTGGGCTGACATCTCTAGAATGACTAGTACAAGTATGAATTGCATAATATGTTTATTGATTCTTGATCTACCTTTGACAGTTTGTATTTGGTACTCGTGCTTCTCTGGGAGAGTTGACATTCGACAATTTGTATATATATAATATATATATTATAGATTTATATAGAGGTCAAAAATTGATGCCCCCAAGCCTGGTTCTTAGTTATTGATAGTTTTTGTATGGCAAATCATCCAAGTATTGGGTGCCCAACTTTGGCCCAACCCATTTGGTCCCGGTGTTTCTGCATGAGCGAAGTGTTGCAAGGTCTTCTGCACAAGCCTATTTATGGAGAAGCCTCGGACTGCAGATGCGCTCACCAGCGTACTGTCCATACTTTTGTTGTCCCTGTCTGCCGCTTCTCAGATGCTTGGCTTATGAGCACGCATACCATCCACATATTCAAAGATCTGGTAAAAGTATGAATAAAATACGAATTTCCTGCAGAGTTTTTTGACATGTTTTATCATGTTTTATCAGCTGTCAACCGTGGGCTCTTTCTGCCATGGCCATGGCTAGGTTCCTTCTGCGAGATCATTACTGGCTGGGCTACGTCGCCGGTTGCCTGCCATTGATGAATTGCTTCCAAGCTTTATCTTCAATGCTTTACCTCGGTGCGGCGGTCGAATGCAACAACGGTTCCTGCAGAGACATCGGAGCACCCTGGTGCAGCTGGGTGGTCATTAAGGGTATAGAACGACCATAGTAGCAGCCCAGATAAATTGTAACCTGCACAATTATGGCATACATATACGCACTTATGAAGCGGAACTGCACCCAAGTATAATTTTCCATGGATGTCATGGATGAGATTGACCACTCTAGGAGCCATAGTCTACCCAGATTGATGAACCTCTACAATCCTCTAAATTGTCGGACTCAGTGGCCTCTCAACGTTCCCCACCATCCAACAGCTGTTGGGTATGAGGCCAACTTCGATACTCTACACTTGACGGAGTTTTGCATGGTCGAGTACGACCCTATCCACTTTCCCTGCATTGAGGAGGCACATGCAAAGATCTTTCCACTGAGCACAGCCTTGATGTTCCTGGTGGTGGATACGCTGTTCCTTGCTTTTCTTTTGTGGTGGTTGAGCCAAGCATGGCAGGGCAAATATGGCAAAGCAAAGCCGTGGTGCTTTTGCTTAATGCCAAAGTATATGTGCAGCAAAGGCCCTCGTCGTTACTCCAACATTGTTACACCAGGTACCTCAGAAAGTGAGCCAGTCCTTTCCATTCAACACCTTCGAAAAGTGTTTCGAGATGGCAAGGTTGCCGTGGATGACCTTTCCTTGGAGGTCTTCCCAGGCGAAATTTTTGCCTTGCTCGGGCACAACGGTGCTGGCAAGACCACTGCTTTGAATTGTGCTGTTGGTCTGACTTCGGCAACATCTGGGGATCTGATTATCAATGGCTACAACGTGGAGACAGATTTGGAGCTTGCAAGGCAGCAAATGTCTGTGTGCCCGCAGGACAATCCTCTATTTGAAGAGTTTACCGTGAAGCAGCATTTGGCCTACTTCAGCCCCTGGGACTTTGTCATGCTAGTGTCCTTTTAAAGGAGGCATCGTGAGAAATCACCACCAGTACATAGCAACACAATACAAGATGACAATGACCCTGAATGATTCATCACAATTCAACACATTGGTTTGGAACACATGGTGCAAAGAGATCAGCCTGAAGCTTTGAAAGATTGGAACAATGCATCGCAAGCAAAGCCTATTTCTTATCTAAGGTACACTTCGTGGAGTTCTGCCCCAGGTAGTGGATCAACGTGCTGACGCAATCTTGAGCTCGCTTGGCCTGGGAGTCTCTTGGCAGACTGATTGAACCTCCAAACAGTGTTTAAAAATCTTGAAAAGATGATGCCTGAAGCAGGTCACGATGTTCTGCTGAAGTTTCCGCTGTGCCGCTGTGCCTGCTAAGGATCGAGCCAATCACCCAAGTGGCAAGTTATCCGGCGGTCAGAAGCGACGGTTGTGGGTTGCTACAGCTTTGATCCTTGGCTTTCATGGACGCTCTTGCCTTCTGCGCAATGCACATCTACAAAATCACGAAAGTTTGGTGACAAGTTGTGTCAGATATTGTCAGATCGTGCGAATCGTGCCTGTGCCAAAATATGCCAAAATCTCCAAGGATTGGCGACTCACCAGTTGCTTTCTTAGATGAACCCACCAGTGGAATGGACCCATCTTCCCGGCGCGAGCTTTGGGCTTTGCTTCTGAAAATCCGTGACACCGGCATCTCAGCTGATCATGGCTGCTCTACGGCTGCATGGTTCAAAAGACCTACTCAGACATGAATTAGATATTAGGATATATATATATATAGTTAATGTGTATATATATATATAACATATATATATATATATAACATATATATATATTAGGGATTGTTGAATAACCAAATGTGAGATGACGTTTGAAGTTCGAATATGTATGACAAGTATCAATTATGACAATTATATTCAATTATATAATATATATATATTATATGTTTGATGTTGTTTGAGCACTTAGTTCTTTCATGTTCCCAGAACCGTCCCAGGCCACAGCATCATTTTTACCACCCACTACTTGGAAGAGGCTGACATCCTGGCGAATCGTAAGGCGGTTTTAGCCCGTGGACGTGTGCAAGCGGTTGGAACCTCCAGGGAGCTGAAACGGAGGTGCCGATGTGGAATGATGTGGAAGACGTGGAAGGAGGAAGATGGAAGGTGATGGTAGTAGGGATACGGGAAAATTACTCATGATTTATCAGTGGAATGGTGTAGCCCATTTAACAAGACAACGCCATATTGTCAAGATGTTGCTGCTTCAGAATTTCCGGCATTTCCGGATGTCTCTGATGTCTCGAGGTTTGGGATTGGCTACCGTCTCACGTGTCAGATTCTACCCAAAGCATCGCGACCAGCGCTGGAGTCTTTTGCTAAGGCGCGTCACACGCATAGCCTAACTCGTGATGTCTCGGCTGAGGGTCCCTCTGATTTGTCATTTTTCTGGATCAAGAACACTGTTCAGACTGGAGCTCTTATGGCATACTTTGATCTTGCTTTGATGCCAGCATTTTCTTGACACGTGCTTGCCTGATGAGGAGTACGTAAAGTCGGCAGCGTTGGAAAGTGAAGAGGCAGGGGATCTGTGAGATTACTTGGTGCCGAGTTGCCTCTTGTGAGTTGCATGGGAATTGATGGGCATTTTGCCGAGACAACTCAAAAAAACTCATCTTGCAGGACATAGCAGTGGCCAGCATCACAATGAGCCTAGATGACGTTGGGTGCTTTTCCAAGTTCCTCCTTGCACTGGAAGACTCTCAAGATCAACTTGGTGTGATCGATTATGCACTCGGGATGTCTTCCCTTGAGGATGTGTTCATGGCCCTCGAGGACAAAGACGACAAAGATGTGACCGCCGACAAGGCAGACGCTAGCGTCCAGAAGGACCTTCGAGATCTCGAAGCTGCTGAAGTCGGACCTGACAGGACCGACAGCTCAGAATGGCGTTGTGCCAAGGCGGTCTTTATTCTCCGCTTAAAGCCGGTCCAGGCCAGCAGGTTTCGATTCGGCACGGTCGTACTGCTACCGTTCTTGATCCAGCTGGGTGGCTGCTACTTGGCCACCTTAGGAGCTACTGACATGGATTCCGGGACAAATGGCTATGCCATTGCCATCTATCCAGCCATGTCCTTCGGATTTGTTCTGCTCTCATCATGCCAAGACGTTATGACCGATATCAAGAACAAATGCAAGTATGTGTCAATGTCTCAGGGCCTTTCAGCCAGGGCATATTGGCTTGGAAACTTCATGGCTCATCTTGTGCTTCTTTTGCCTGCAGCGATGGAATTTGTGATTGTTTATCTTCTCCTGAGACCACCGAGCATGCCTATAGAAGTGCTTCCTATGGTTATTCTGGCCATACTTTTGTACCCAATTCCTTTGACCCTCTGCGTGTACAACTTTACGGTGGCGATGGCCGGCTCTGAGTCAGTCTCAAAAGTGGTTCCTGTGATGCTGATGACCACGCAACTCTTACCCGCACTGATCACTTCGATTATCACAGCTGCGTACGTGCCTGAGAGCTTGGCCGGTTTTGCCAACGCCTGGCATGTGACACTTTCAGTACTGAACCCTAACTATGGATTACCTGGACTGATAGCTTATATCATAAATGTGGATGGTCCAAAGAAGCTCTCAGTTGGAGGCTATTTTGCAACCCTTTCTGCCGTTCCGCTCTACATGATGTTTGTTACATCTTCTGTTTGCCTCTTCAACCTTGTCAGATTGGATGCTGGGCTTTATTCCGAAACGGAATTGCAAAGCGCATGATAATCTTCAAGATTTTTAAATCAGTCTGCAGATCGTTGTGAGAACTGTTTGGGTCTCGAAGTATTTAGCAATATTTAGCAACCGTACATGATATGGACTCACCATTGTGATTCACCGCGACTCATCATTATGGTGTTCTTCACTCTCAAATCAGCCTAAAAACGTGTGTTTTATTTCTTGACAGATACTGTGGCCACTGCACTTTTGCGAAGTTAGGACACTAAGAGTTACCAGAACAAACCACCATTGCCAACGGAAACAACCTCAAAGATCGCGGACGAGGACTACATCGCATCAAGCAACGTTTGCAATGTTTGCAGTATTTTGAAGTTCCTTTCACGGCAATGGAAAATCCATGAGAATATCCTATTTTTTAGATTATTTACATTTTATTCATTATGTTCCCAGTACAATCTCCATTTATGAAAAGGGGATTATCCATTACCATATTACTGGAGTGCTGCAGGATGTCTTGGCTGAAGAAGAACGATGCAAGCAGGAGGCGGACACAGAGGACGCTGCCAGATATCAAGAATTGAGCCATACCTACCGCTTAGCGAATACCGGCTCCAGACCCAGCGTTACCCGGAAGCGTTTGAAGATTGTCCAAAAGGTGGAGGTAAAGAACGGCATACCCAAAAAATGTATAAACATGTACTGTTGTCAATGTTGTCAAATGTCCCCAATCACCATATTCGGCATTAAATGGTCATGTTGCCCCATTTCAGGGCAAACTCACAAGATGTTTTGTAGTCGTAGATTCCGTAGTTGCTGTCATTTTTAAAGTCGTCGTTTGCCCTAGGCGTGCGCTTATGCAACCAGAGAGTTCAAGCCACTCGGGGTGCAAATGCAAGGTGCCCTTGCCAAAGGTGTAATGGGAGATCAGAGTATAATATTTTATCCTGTGAATACGACGTGCTTTGATCCTGAGTTTTAGATTATCTTTGTCTTAGATGGATCCTATTCAGGATAGACTATACATAGATATACATAGTCTATTCCAAGATAGTCTTCGACTTTTACTTGCACTCAGACACAGTTCCATTGCATAGAAATATGACCTTCCTTGTCCATACTCCGCAGGTACATGTTCTTTCTGCAGACAATATCTGATCCAACAATCAGGGATGCTCAACAGCACAACGATACAACCCTTGAAGCAGACATGATCGAGCTGAGGTATGTGAATGCAGTTAGAAGCATCAGCCTTGGTATACAGAAGGGCGAATGCTTCAGCTTGCTGGGGCCCAATGGGGCTGGAAAAACGACAACGCTTGGCATTCTGACCGGCGAAATCAGGACAAGACATGGTTCACTTTGACTACTCCCTTTGGGTTTAAAGTGTTGCCTGATTCAGTTTTGGACCCTAGAACAAAAAAATCGGAACCTAATTGCTAATGTTATGCTGATTTGAAATCTAGTGTGCTTATTATGTCTAAAGAGTTCAAACGCCTGCAGATCATGTTGCAATGTTTGATAGAGCAGTTTGTGATTCCTGCAGGACACCTAGTGCTGGGAAAGTCAGCATCCTTGGTCATGATATGTCGCTGGAGTCAGAACGAGCAAAAGCCTTTGAAGTGCTTGGGGTGTGTCCTCAAGTCGATCCTGTGTGGGAGGCCTGGCTCAACCATAGATACATGATGAAGATGACACATTCATTCAAGGGCAGTTGATTGTTTACTGTTAAGTGTCAGTTCTCTCAGAAGTTTCCATGAAATTTCTAGATTGAGAACAGATTCGCAATGGATGTTATTGGATCATATTGATATAAAATGATATATATATATATATTATATTAAAGAATATCTAAAATATAATATACAGTAAGAATAATATATTATATGCTGATATTGATATATGTTGATGTATGCTGGTGACACTGAGGACGAGGTCCCAGGGAAAGATCACCTCCGGCATCTTGGATCTATTTGCTGTGCCAGTCCAGAAGTTGAGAGAGATCATTAATGATCATTGTACAGTAATTTGTAAATATATGTAATAGGTTATAAGTATAGTACAATATGTATATAGATATAGATATATATATATTACAATATTTCTTGAATTTTATAATTAATGCAAACGTAATTGTAAAATGATTATATATATTATATGCATACATTTGGGAAGCATCAGCAAGCAGAGCTGTGGGCGGAAATCAACGTCACTGAAGCTCATACTGCAGCAGTTGATGCGTTGCGTTGCTTGTCAGGTTTTACGGCCGGATCAAAGGCGTTGCAGAAGACAAGTTGGACAAGACGGTGATGGATCTGATGGTTCGCCTTGGCCTCTCAGAGCAAGATGCCATGAAGCCCGTAGGAACCTACAGCGGTGGGATGAAGAGGAAGCCTGGCAACATTTGGCAACACTTGTTTTTTGACTATTAGAGATCTAACCGTCGCATTCTGAGCCGTAGTGCGCTTGATTTCAATTCGAAAATTAGTTTTGCTACAGATGTTCTTGAAAACGGACCGCCACCTGTCTAGGGGAGCGGAGGGTTGTGGCAGGCGTGGCTGGAATTTGTCAGTGTTTCCTTTGCAGTATCTGTCATTCGAGATTGTGCTGCCTCAAGAAGTGGTGTAATTCAGTGTAATTACTATGTGTTTCCCAATTCGATGATCAATGTGATATTCGGTATCAATTCGGATGATGTCAATCAAAACAATCACAACGGCTAGATTTGTTCATGCAAGGTCGCAACTTGAGCTGGGTTCACATTTGGCAAGATTTCAACAGGCATCTCCCCCGAGAAAGTTAGTGAACCAAAAGTTCTTAAGACGGCAAAAGCAAGGCTGTGGATGCTTCCAACCCGTCTCCAGTTCTCCGTTGTCTAGCACTCTCAAGCATATTCATTCTCGCTGCCCAGGAAGCTAAGTGTTGGAATTGCCCTAATTGGTCACTCGAAGGCACGGCTCGATCCATTTGCTGGACAGGTTTGAGTCATGTCCCATACTCGAAGAATCTGGTTTGAATGCGGTTTGGGGCAGCACACAATCACTCACGGTGCAGGGTCACATTGTACTTCTCCACTTCTTTTCTCTTGGGACAATATCTCTGCAAGCCAGCCAGCCATGTTGAGACTTGCCCTGTCAGATGCTTTTCCTGGATGAACCCTCAGCAGCAGTGGACGCTGGAGCCAAACGCCATTTGTGGAAGGTGATCAAATCCCGTGGCCCCGATCAGCAGCTGGTCACGTTTAACAGAGCCAACAGCACGGAAAAATCCAGAAAATGGTGGTGCAGGATCAAAGGATGTCGCCATTAGTGGCTATATATATATATTATATATATACATATAGATGATTATATAAATATTATATGTGTATTATATACGTATTGTATGTATTGCCCCTGAAAATGGAAAAGCCTTCAGAATCGTGCGGAGTGAAAGAAAGATGCAAGGCACTGAGATGCAATTCATATCTATATATGTTTGTTCATATTTTTTTCATGGAAAGTGGATGAGTCATCTAAGGACAGTTGTTCTCACGACTCACTCCATGGAGGAGGCCGGAGCACTGAGTAGCAGGATGGCCATTCAGGTCATGGGACAACTTCGATGCTTGGGAACACCAATGCATATCAAGCACAAGTACGGCACTGGTTGCCTGGCAAATCTGGCAATACAATGGCAACCGGCCAAGACGTAGTCTTGTGATGTCTTGTGGCCAATGGATGTGACCGCGGTACTTTCAGAATGACAAATAGTTTGACAAACATATTCCGAGTTGTTTGTGGTTGTTGCTAGTGTTCCATAGTGTTCCCATAATCCGTCATCGATCATTGGCGACTTGATGGTACCCAAGTCGGTTCCCCCAAGGTTATCAGCTGGAGCTCTTTTTTGATGGCACCGTTATTGGCACTGGATTTGCTTCCAAGAAGGTCACCCGCCAAGGGTGCCAATGTTCAACCCAGCCACATCAAACGTGTAGTAGAAGACGAGGAATCCCAAAACAAATCAAAATGAATGGGACGCACAAAACATCGAAGGTATAAATGAGAGGAACCTTCCAGTTTCATCCATTCTCAGCTGAAACTAATCCAACACTCAGAGCCGCGGATTATCCATGATTTTCCATGTGACGTGAGATACGCGAGGATGAGCTGGTGGCTTTTGTGCAGCAAAACATCTCACCTTTGGCAGAGCTATTGGAGGGTCATTCAGAGCGGCAGTTGTACCAGCTCCCTCCGAGAAGTGAGGGGTTGAAGCTGGGCAAAGTCTTGGAAGTAGTGGAGGCCCAAAAGGACAGCCCCTGAGCTCAACAACTATGAAGCTGCCACAAAATGCCAAAATGCACATCAAGCTAACAGCAACATTTACAAACACGTCAAACTCTCTGATTCTAGTACAGTACTTTGATGACCTTTGATGACCTTTGGCCAATCTGAGGCTTAGGAATCACTGAGTATACCATATCGCAGCCATCATTGGAGCAGGTCTTCCTTCGTTTTGCAAAGGAGCAGTATGAAGCTGATAGAGCAAAAGAAAACGGAGACGAAACTCCGATTCATAATGCAGACAAGGAGTGAATGTTGTGGGAAGCTAGCTAAATCATTATTCAAACCTGTACAGATCACATGCCCGTGCAAAGCACTGGGAGCACAGTGCGAAAATGTGGGGGTAGCTGGCAACCGGAAGAGCCAGAACTGTTGGATACCATTGGAATATGACATTTCTTCAGTGGTTTTGTGGTCCTGGTTGTCAGCTACGTGCCCGCAACACGCAACAAAACATGTGGAGCTTTCCGCACAGCTGCATGATCGGCCTGCGCCACGGGGGCCACAGCCTTTTCATGCGACGGATGTGGCAGTCACCCCCATGGCAATGTCTAAAGACATGCCATCGGGTGGATCGCTGCCGTTTTCGAAAGTCTTTGTGTCGAGAATGGTGTCGAAAAAGTATGGAAAAATCCCCGATGAAAAGCCTTGTCGTTTCGAGGCTCCCAAATCACAGCAGCTCTCTGCAGAGGGCCGTATTGCACTCTGTGGCAGCGTGTTTCAATATATTCCACTGAGGTTTCGTTGTTATCAAATGCCATCGAGGACCGGATAGTATCAATTATGAAGGGTCGCAAGTACTCCATATGCCGCCATACAACTCAGATAAGAGCGCAGCAATGATAATCACATATAATCACAATGATGGAGCCCATGTTGAAACAAGTCACTGAATGAACTGCTTGGACATTGAACCCGGAGGCCATGCAAGCACAAGATGTTTGATACTGCGACAAGGAGCATCAAGTCTTGAAAAAGCTCTTGCCGGACCAATGACGGACTGCATCAATGGTGCTTGTATCATCTTGTATCTATCATGTTCTTGAAGTATGATGTACTTGTATGTTGAACTTACCGACATGTCCACTATTTTTCTCTAGAGACAAACAGGAGGGTGCATCTCCACTCCACACTCAGGTGCAACGGTTGAGAAATGAAGATACTTCTTGACAAATGAACTCCACACTCGCATGAAGTTTTCCATTTTTTCTTTGTGCTGCCTCAGTGAGCCGTGAAGTCAGAGCACGGAAGGCACTCCTACTCCTGCTCAAGGCTCGAGTGCTTCTTCTGATGAGCAATACGAGCTCGAGCCATCCCGGTTGACTATGACGAACGACAAGAACATCAGCAAGCTTCCTCTGATGATGCTGATGTAGGAAAAGACCACCTGAGAGAACTCTGAGAGTTGAGGAACGCCGCTGCCCAACCTTTTCACCCTTAGGTCCTGTCTCACTCTGTTGTTTCACCTTTCCTTTTGACCATATTAGATTGCATTGCTGGCGCAGGCAAGACAGCCATTATGCTTGCTGCTCTTGACAGCATAGTGATGGAAGTGGATGACTACATACTAGTGACAGCGCCCAACAAGCCGATGGTCGCGAGACTATCGAATTTACTCACCAACCACTTGGGCGACGCAAAGTGCGCGGTGCGGGGCGGCACCGATTGGGTCGGAGACGAACCCATAGACCTTATAGCAGCACACTTAGAAGGAGAAGTGAGGCGAGAGTGCGCATCGGAATTCGAGACACTGCGAGTTGCCCTGTGTGCTATCAACTATGAAACAAGGAATTGTTTGCAATGTATGGAAAAGCAACATATGGGAGACTATTGGCGCCACTGGGAGAACGTGCTGAGGTACCATGCAGCATACCAACTATACCTCTTCCAGATCGTTTACCATCGAGCTCAGGAAGCACGGAAGGAGGCAGTGAAAAGAATTAACGTCGTAGTCGCAACAACTTCGTATGCGCGGAAGCTGCTTGGGGGCGAGGCACCTTGGAGTCGCTCCTTCCTCCGGCGCCGACTCATCCGCCTATTCGTCGATGAAGTACATCAAGAGAGCTATTTGGCCTTGACCGCGCTTCTGGCACATGCACCACACGCAGTTTTGATTGGCGACGCCAAGCAGGCCCTGCTAAGGGAAGAAGAAGCAGCCGGTACATACACAGGATCATTTAGTTGGATAGAAAGAAAAGATTTACGTGTGAATTCTCTCACTGAGAGCTTTCGATTGGGTCCTATTATCACACAATGTTTAGTCGATACTGGAGATTATGGCACCGCGAGGTCACATTCATCGGCCCCCGATACAACTCTACTGCCAGTCTTGTTTGCACCCATAGAGGATGCTTTGTTTCTGGATGCTGAGATCATCACAAGTCCTTTCATGTTTCAACATCTCATTCACTTAATAGCGCTCGAGGCAGTGTCTTCTGTGTTAGCGAAGAGACAGGTCTCGCTAGCTGTAATATGTTGGTATAATGTGCAGAAAGACTTCCTGAAGAAATACTTGGTTGATTTATGCAAAGACCACGCGCGCGCTATTCTGCAGATGCATTGGTTCGATCGCTCTTTCCGCACGAGGCATGGGGGTGAACTAGATGAATATGTAAAAGCGGTCGACAAATGTCTTGCTTCGCTGCACACTTTCTTACCTGGTGGCATTGGAGGAAGTGAGTACGATGTCGCGTTCCTTTTTTTGCCCCGACGACGCTCTGAGGACACAACATATCGAGGAACTCAACTGTTGTCTCCCGCATGGCGTTACGTCGCCCTCACACGCGGCTCCCTACGATCATATGTCTTCCTTGAGGTCCTCATTGATCGCGTACCACACCGTACTAGCCAGGCCGAAAGGGTTGGCCAGTGGTCTCGTTTTGCAGCTGTATGCTTGGATGAGTTGAGACACCTACGAGCACCTGGGCACTATGTCCTTGAAAATAGTGTCGAGTGGCGCTATAGTCCGGCACAGATCGTCCTCACAGATTATTATGTGGAAAATGTATTTAACATGGGAAAGGCACAACATACAAGCTGTCTGCAGCACTTACATGAGGTCATACGCGGACAGAATTTTGATTTACCTGCCCGTCGGGTCGCAGGCGATACATTCCAGGACCTCCTACAGGGCGGACAGAACTCCAATTTGCAAAGTCTATTGGTGAAAGCCAGGAATGCCACACGTCGTCTCAACAATCTCCCTGATCTGCAGGCGCAATATCCTGTGGGCCTCCAAGTCGAAAATTTTCATGACCGAAATGTGCCGCATTTCAAAGACATTATGCTCGATGCGATCTGTGTCAATGTCCTCATGGACCAAATTACCGTATCCTTACCATTGTTGCTGTATAGCCCTGCTTGGTCTCTGCACTTAGACCCCTCTGATGTCGCATATGAATTATTCCAGCTTTTCTACATCCAACTGCCAGTAGATATCCGACAAAGTCTCGTCCCGCAGACAACGCGGCATAAGAAGAAAGAGGTAGATGTCGCAGGTGAGATTTTCCTTGAGGAACAATGCCATAGCAATAGACCGGCTTTTTGCTTGCTCGAGGACGGCTGTGATGAAATATTCCATCTATACAGTGCTATGGGCCTACCACACCAGCATGATGATGTTCGAGTACTTCTCGCACGATGTCGGTCCAGTGACATCGCTCTGCTGTGGATCCGTTTTCTTACGGAACAGTATGCGTTGACATTAACGGAAACGCATGTGCAAGGTGAAGATAATGCCCTGGGCAAGTGGAATTGGAGTTTCACGAGTCTCCGATGGAATGTGCATTTTGACACATTGACAAAGCCCTTTGAGGATGTGCTGCACGAAATGAAATGCATCCATTTGCAGTGATGATGTTAGCGACACTATACGTGGCTGAAAAGAAGCACGTGCATTGACTTTTTTTTGTTCCATCATGATTGTCTTCGGAAGTGATGTTCCTACTGTGACATATCGATGCATGCTCGGCGACACGGGATGCCGCATGTTCGAATCGTGGGTGAGTACATAGATAGAAAGCGAGAGGTTTTTACAGAAACTGGGCAGATTTTAAGTAACATCATCTACTCCAGAGAAATAGATAGATGCTGATCCTCAGGTGAAGTTACAGGAAAGGGGCAGATTTAAATTGACATCTTATCTGCAAGACGCATAGACAGATCCAGATCCAAAGGATAGATTTAAAGTAGCATCTTATCTTCGACAAGAGTAGACCGATGCAAATTGTCCTAGTTTTTTTATAAGAGAAGGGGAGATGTACACTAAATTCTGCTCTTTCAGTAAAGTAGACTGATGCAGATCGTCATAGGAGTTTACAGGAAAGGGAGGAGATTTAAATTGACATCTAGCCAGATGCAGATCGTCATAGGAATTTGTAGGAAAGGAATAGATCCTAATTGAAAACTTCCCTCCCAAAGAGTAGGCAGATGCAGATCATCATAGGAATTTGTAGGAAGGGATGATATTCTAATGGAGAACTCCTCTATAAAGAGTAGCCATATACAGATCGTCATAGAAATTTGCAGGAAAAGAATAGATCCTAATTGAAAACTCTTCTTACAAAAAGGTAGCCAGATGCAGATCGTCATGGGAATTTACAGGAAAAGAATAGATCCTAATTGAATTTTTTTCCTGCTAAACGGCAGCCAATTGCAGATCGTCATAGGGATTTGTAGGGAAAGGAGAGATCCTAATTGAAAACTCTTCTTACAAAAAAGTAGCCAGATGCAGATCGTCATAGGAATTTATAGGAAAAGGTGGGATCCTAAATGAAAACTCTTCTTCTAAACCGCAGATCGTCGTAGGAATTTATAGGAATCGTCGTAGGAATGTAGATCAACGTTGCCAGATACAGATCGTCGTAGGAATTTGCAGGGAAAGGAGAGATCATAATTGAAAACTCCTCTTCCAAAGAGTAGGCAGATGTGGATCGTCATAGGAATTTACAGGAAAAGGTGGGATCGTAATTGAAAACTCTTCTTCCAAAGAGTTGCCAGATGCAGATCGTCATAGGAATTTATAGGAAAAGAAGAGATCCTAATTGAAAACTCCTCTTTCAAAGAGTTGCCAGATGCAGATCGTCAAAGGAATTTGTAGGAAAAGAAGAGATCCTAATGGAAAACTCCTCTTTCAAAGAGTTGCCAGATGCAGTTCGTCATATGAATTTGTAGGAAAAGAAGAGATCCTAATTGAAAACTCCTCCTCCAAAGAGTAGCCCGATGCAGATCGTCATAGGAATTTGTAGGGAAAGGGGCGATCCTACTTGAAATCTCCCCTTCCAAAGAGTTGCCAGATGCAGATCGTCATAGGAATTTGTAGGCAAAGGTGCGATCTTAATTGAAAACTCCTCTTTCAAACAGTTGCCAGATGCAGATCGTCATAGGAATTTGTAGGAAAAGAAGAGATCCTAATTGAAAACTCCTCCTCCAAAGAGTAGCCCGATGCAGATCGTCATAGGAATTTGTAGGGAAAGGGGCGATCCTACTTGAAATCTCCCCTTCCAAAGAGTTGCCAGATGCAGATCGTCATAGGAATTTGTAGGCAAAGGTGCGATCTTAATTGAAAACTCCTCTTTCAAACAGTTGCCAGATGCAGATCGTCATAGGAATTTGTAGGAAAAGAAGAGATCCTAATTGAAAACTCCTCCTCCAAAGAGTAGCCTGATGCAGATCGTCATAGGAATTTGTAGGGAAAGGGGCGATCCTAATTGGAAACTCCTCTTTCAAAGAGTTGCCAGATGCAGATCGTCATAGGAATTTGTCGGGAAAGGGGCGATCCTAATTGGAAACTCCTCTTCCAAAGAGTTGCCAGATGCAGATCGTCATACGAATTTGTGGGGAAAAGGGGCGATCCTACTTGAAAAGTCCTCTTCGAAAGAGTAGCCAGATGCAGATCGTCATAGGAATTTGTAGGAAAAGAAGAGATCCCAATTGAAAACTCTTCTTCCAAAGTAGGCAGATGCAGATCGTCGTAGGAATTTGTAGACAAAGAAGAGATCCAAATTGAAAACTCCTCTTCCAAAGAGTTGCCAGATGCAGATCGTCATAGGAATTTATAGACAAAGAAGAGATCCTAATTGAAAACTCTTTTTCCAAAGAGTAGCCAGACGCAGATCGTCATAGGAATTTGTAGGGAAAGGGGCGATCCTACTTGGAAACTCCTCTTTCAAAGAGTTGCCAGATGCGGATCGTCAAAGGACTTTGTCGGGAAAGGGGCGATCCTAATTGAAAACTCTTCTTCCAAAGAGTTGCCAGATGCAGATCGTCATAGGAATTTGTAGGGAAAGAAGAGATCCTAATTGAAAACTCTTCTTCCAAAGAGTTGCCAGATGCAGATCGTCATAGGAATTTGTAGGGGAAAGGGGCGATCCTACTTGAAAACTCCTCTTCGAAAGAGTAGCCAGATGCAGATCGTCATAGGAATTTATAGGAAAAGAAGAGATCATAATTGAAAACTCCCCTTACAAAGAGTTGCTAGATGCAGATCGTCATAGGAATTTGTAGGCAAAGGTGCGATCTTAATTGAAAACTCCTCTTTCAAAGAGTTGCCAGATGCAGATCGTCTTAGGAATTTGTAGGGAAAGAAGAGATCCTAATTGAAAACTCCTCTTTCAAAGAATTGCCAGATGCAGATCGTCATAGGAATTTGTAGGGAAAAGGGCGATCCTACTTGAAAATTCTCTTTGAAAGAGTAGCCAGATGCAGATCGTCAAAGGAATTTACAGGAAAAGGTGGGATCCTAATTGAAAACTGTTCTTCTAAACGGCAGCCAATTGCAGATCGTCATAGGAATTTTTAGGAAAAGAATGGATCCTAATTGAAAACTCCTCTTCCAAAGAGTAGGCAGATGCAGATCGTCCTAGGAATTTGCAGGGAAAAGAGAGATCCTAATTGAAAACTCCTCTTCCAAAGAGTAGGCAGATGTGGATCATCATAGAAATTTACAGGAAAAGAATAGATCCTAATTGAAAACTCCTCTTCCAAAGAGAAGCCAGATGCAGATCGTCATAGGAATTTGTAGGAAAAGAATAGATCCTAATTGAAAACTCCTCTGCAAAGAGTAGCCAGATGCAGATCGTCATAGGAATTTGTAGGGAAAGGAGAGATCCTAATTGAAAACTCTGCTTCCAAAGAGTAGGCAGATGCAGATCGTCTTAGGAAATTGTAGGAAAGGAGTAGATCCTAATTGAAAACTCCTCTTCCAAAGAATAGGCAGATGCAGATCGTCATAGAAATTTGCAGGAAAAGAATAGATCCTAATTAAAAACTCCTCTTCCAAAGAGTAGCTCGATGCAGATCGTCATAGAAGTTTGTAGGAAAGGAGTAGCTCCTAATTGAAAACTCCTCTTCCAAAAAGTAGGCAGATGCAGATCGTCATAGGAATGGGTAGGAAAATAATAGATCCTAATTGAAAACTCCTCTTCCCAAGAGTAGCCAGATGCAGATCGTCATAGAAATTTACAGGAAAAGAATAGATCCTAATTTAAAACTCCTCTTCCAAAGAGTAGCTCGATGCAGATCGTCATAGAAATTTACAGGAAAAGAATAGATCCTAATTGAAAACTCCTCTTCCAAAGAGTAGCCAGATGCAGATCGTCATAGGAATTTGTAGGGAAAGGAGAGATCCTAATTGAAAACTCCTCTTCCAAAAAGTCGGCAGATGCAGATCGTCATAGGAATTTACAGGAAAAGAATAGATTCCTAATTGAAAACTCTTCTTCTAAACGGCAGCCAATTGCAGATCGTCATAGAAATTTGGAGAAAAAGAGTAGATCCTAATTGAAAACTCTTCTTACAAAAGAGTAGCCAGATGCAGACCGTCATAGGAATTTACAGGAAAAGAATAGATCCTAATTGAAAACTCTTCTTCTAAACGGCAGCCAATTGCAGATCGTCATAGAAATTTGTAGGAAAGGAGTAGATCCTAATTGAAAACTCCTCCCGCAAAGA
Source organism: Cladocopium goreaui (assembly GCA_947184155.2). Taxonomy (NCBI): domain Eukaryota; class Dinophyceae; order Suessiales; family Symbiodiniaceae; genus Cladocopium; species Cladocopium goreaui. The sequence continues at coordinate 230,159 of CAMXCT020006836.1, read as the reverse complement.
GTAGGCAGATGCAGATCGTCATAGAAATTTGCAGGAAAAGAATAGATCCTAATTAAAAACTCCTCTTCCAGAGAGTAGGCACATGCAGATCGTCATAGGAGTTTATAGGAAAATTATAGACCCACGAATCAAAACTTTTCGCCCGAAGAAGTAGTTAGGTGCAGAACCGATGCAGAGCGTCACAGAAACATACGTAAAACAGTAAACTCCTAGGGCAGACGGAAGTCTTCGTCAAAGTTCACCTGATGTCCTTTTTTTTTGGCTCGTAACTGATAGTGGTGCTTCGTTGCCCCCCGGGCACTTTCCGACGCGTCGTGTGACACCTGCCACCGATCCTTTGAGCACCAGCTTCACATCCTGGTTTGGGCAACCACATGATGAATGCAGGCAAAGAAGGAGTGCCACCAAGGATTGATATTTCCTTTGCGAAGCCCTCAATGCCATCAATATTCAACCTTGCTATTGTGCGTGACGGCGCAGAAGCTAGCCCAAGCAGTCCCGTCCAAGACAGTGAATTGATTGAGATCGCATCCTCACAGGACAGCCTGTGTCAGCATGAGTCTGGCTTGCCAAGCGCGTCTGCAGACGTAGATTTTGAGCGCTCGCGCTCGCGTGGACAGTTGCGGGATCTCTGTCGCGCGGGCCTACGTGCCGCAATGGATCAGAGCGAATCAGGCGCCTTAGTTCCCATGGGCGAACCAGATGCAGATGCGGATGGTGCATTGTCGCAAACATTCAATTCGTTGGCTTCAAGTTTGTGTTCCGTCACAGCTGCAATGGAAGGTCACCAAAAAATGGCAGAACTTCAGGCATCGCAGCTGAAAGAAGCGAAGGATAGAGAAACCATGCACATTGCACAGCTGATGGAAAAGGACAAGACAATAGCAAATCAACAACTCGATCTGCTCCGTGCGAACGAGACAGCTAGGGAATTGGAGACAAGGCTCCGCCAAGCCGAGAAGACTTCCGAAACAGCAGTCAATCAGCTGTGGGAGAGACGTATTGAAGCGGCTAAAGAGGAATTGCGCGACGAAATGCGAAACGTTTTGGCTTCCACAGTGTGTGGGACGGATCAGAGGCTCTCTATAGCGGCTTCAGCGACCATATCTCAAATGATGCTGGATGACAAAGGCCAATTCCATGATATATGGAAATGTTTGGTTGTTTTATATCACATTATATTCCAAAAAGAAAACATCTATATGCATTTCAAGGACGAACTTACTCCCTGGAGAAGAACTAAAAGTCTCAACAGAAGCGGCATCCAGTTGAGTGTACAAGGTAAACAGAAAATGGAAAAGTACGACAAGGAAATACAGCATGTCATTGACAATCGGAAAAGAAGTGACCAAAATTTAGATGCAGTGTGGCAAGATCTTGTGAGGGTGTATAAAAAGTTGTGGCCTTTCAAAGGCCCCAAGCCGGAAGCATTGGATTGGTGGAGTTTATCTACCCAAGAACTATTACAAGCAGTGCCTCGGACTAATCTTTATTTTATTTTCATTCAACAATGTTGTTATCAAAATGCATAAAAAACATGATACCATCATATATAAACATAGTTTAACCCAATGACAGGTACTGAACTGTGATCGTCGCCTGGCACCGTCACATCCAGAGCCATTCATACCACCGATTGCTCGCAGAGCAAATGTCTTGAGATCGAGCCTATACAATGCCATCCTTCATTCTGAAGATCACTTCCAACTGCCTTGGGCAATGAACGTCCTAAGATCCAAAGTTGACGAAGAACTGAAAACACACAACTTTGGTAAATCTGATGGTGTTTGTGGTGTCGTTCATGTCTTGAACTTGAAATCCAGAACAGCAGCAGTGCTAAAGGTCGGATACAGCTCGTACCCCAAGCTTTTCGATAAGCATGGTACATTGAAAAGATACAAAAACGTCTTTGCGCCAATGGCTCTGGAACAGGTTGAGGCCATTCATATCTATCAGAGCCCACGGCGCGCACATCAGGTTGAGGAGGAACTTCATCGGCAACTACGAGGAAAATTTGGAAATGTGAATCCACATAAAGTAAAAAGCAGAGAACTGTATAAAGTCGAGCACTTGGAAGCAATCTTGGGACTTCTACATGAAATTGAACAGAAACCTTCCGAACCTTCCTGCCAGGAAATGACCAGCCGGCAGACAAAAAAGGCAAATGAAAATATTCTCAAGCGTATTCCTCGCGAGTAACTGTGGTGTCAAGAGTGAAGCGAATAGATTCTCACTGTAGGATCTCAATAGTCAATCTGCCGTCGTGCACTCTCTCGGGGAAGAATGTTGCCGGGGAAAAAAAATGTGCTGTTACCATTCACAGCTTCACTTAAAATTCACATGTTACGAAGTTTCCACCTAGCCTTTCCGAGCCACCATGTATCTATGATGTATCACCGACATTGCTGTTGTCGACTCCTGCACCCGGATGCAAGTTGAGGGTCTCAGCAACTGATGAACATCCACGGCTCCTCAAAAGCTCAAATGCAGTATTCAGAGTCGTCACTGCATGCGATACTAAAATGAAGATAAAGCTTGATTTTGTATGATTTTGTCATGTAGCATGCTTTCCGGCTTGCATTGTGAAATATTGTGAATATGTTGATGTGACTGCACCCAGCACCTGACTTCAGACCTAAAAGATCCTTGACAGCGAACAGGTGGATTCCCTGCCGTCAGAATGCCGTCACGTTGTTACTTCGCACCTTCGCAGATGATTGGCATCCATATGCATGTGGTGTTGGATTGGTATTAGTTTGTATTCTATATTCGTATGGATTAGTATGTATTGATAATCATTAATTACAGTAGATTACAGTAGTATGTATGAGATGTACGAGTATGTATTAGCGTTACAGCAGTTTATATAAATATATGCCGCAACTGCCTCTTCCTAGCCATGCCGTGATGCCATGGTGAGAAAATGATGCCGTGAAATGCCGTGAAGCGCCCATGGCACTGTCATATTCCTATTTCCTGTTTTTCCTGCGCGTTTACCATGTTGGAGCCTCAGTGCTGGAGTCATGAGTCGATGCATGTCGATGCAGATATTGCAGATATCTCGAGATGGTAAAGGGCTTTCCAGGGCACGGGTGTGTTTGCAAACCTGGATTTTTTGGAAGTGAACACACCTAAGCAAAATGAAACACAGTTGGTGTTGTCATAGAAGAAGCCTTTGCAGGATTATCTCAAGTAGGCAATGGCATACCTTTGTCCCTTCCGACTACTGAGGTTTGGTGCATGGTGCTTGGACTGTTCATGGCGCTCACAGTGGTCATGCAGGACTGCAAAGTCATAGGAATCCTCATAAAGATGTAACCCCGGAGGACCTCCAAGGGTTGAAGGGAAGCAGGAATGTGAACAAGCACGGACAGCTCTTCATGCAGCAGAATGCAATCCATAATTGTACACTGCTGATACCTCATGACATACCTCGAGACAGCATTTTGTTTACAATTCAGGCACAACAAATTGCAACAAGGTGTCCCTTTGCTTTGATGCGCAAACAATCGCAAACATTTCAAGATGAAGGAGTGCCGGTTGAAGAAACAAACACAAGTTTCCACTGATAAATACATATAAATACGATAAATCAATATAAATCAGCCGCAGGTTGGATTGACCATGTACATTGACTTTATGTCCAGCAAATGGGTTTATCCATATGGTCCTGGCCTCGCCTTACTGGCAGCATGCAGCTGGACTGCGACTGCAAGGGATTGCAAGGGCGACTGCTGATAACCTACTGAAATGCTTCGTCCCCAATTAAAGACATTAAACAGCCATAAACAGCCCATGGGTTTAGTCATCCGGGGCTGACATTATCACTGAATCACTGAGTAAGTAGTTTGGAGCTCTCGTTGCACTTGTGAACTCCCAGTGATGCGCGTACTTTGCTGAGGTCTAAACTCAATATTGCTGTTGCAGCTTGGCATCAACACATGTGTCAACACAGTAGCGCAAAAGAACGCCGTTCCGGTTCACCATATTTCGTGAGTTTCATACTTCAATTTCACATCCAAGATTGCAAAAGATTTTATAAATGCTCTGCTGAGCATGCTCAGCTAACGTTTCAAGTCATCCTGCCGCCTAGGATTGGTGGCACAAAACTTTGCTATTCTGCTGTCTGGTTGATGCAAGATGCTTGGCGGGAAGATTCTTTCCTCGCCTTCCGATCTTTGCTTCTGCGCGGCGCTCAGAGTGCATTCCCTGAGCATAAAAAGTCAAAATGGAATGATTGGAAAGGAAATGAGAAAGCCTGGGATAGAATGGGTTGTGATATGTTATAATTTGTTATGATATACTGACTCTGATATACTCTGATAATCTCCGATATACTATGATATACTATGATATACTACATACATATGTCAGTTGCATTCACTTGCGCATTTAGCCGTGCACATCTCACTGACAACTCTTTTATCACTGATATCTTCAGGATATCTTTCCTCATTTTAGGTGCAGACCTTTGCACAACCAGCTGGGAGTGCCACTGATCCTTGGCACGGACGATGTTTGAACAGCTGAAGCGACTCGCCACACAGCGCTAATACCGGGCATAGCGTCGCTGAGGAAAGAGCGCCACAGCTTGGATCGAAAGGAGATTGCCAGGGCATAGCCAGGGCTGGGTTGAAATGGTTTGTTTAGTGGTTTAAAGATGTTGATTTCATATGTTTTCAGATGGTTGTCAGATTATCTGTCAGATTAGTGTTGACCCTGGAACTTGTGAATTGCAAGGATTTGTTCTTGCAGCTTGCCATTTGTGTGCCCTTGGATGTGGTGCCGCTGGTTTTTGGCCTTTGGGGCAACTCAGAATGCTTCGCTTGCTACTTGGATCATCAAGCTGTTTTTGATTACTACCTCCAGCCTGGGGTGAGCAGATGCTATATTCCTTGATATTCCTTGTAGACATGGCCTTCTGATGGTCCAAATTACTGCATGCAAATTGGCAAATTGCCATGACATGTTCCAGCCCTTTGGAGATGACCAAATCCATTGGCCTGATTTTGTTTGAAATCTTAGTTCCTAAGATGTGTGTCTGTGTGTATGTGTGCATGTTGAGATGTATCGTTCCTATTCGGTCCTAAGGTCTGGCCCTGATGTGCTTCTTGGAAGTGTTGCTTTTCTGGTTCTTGGAGGTGGGAGGAATCGTTTGACCTTGTGCTGAACCTGCGGATCAACAGCTGTAAGCAGAATGAGAAACCCCATTTTTTACCAAAAGCTGTCAACTCTATTCAACTCTATGCAACTCTCCCATATTTGAAGCAAGCATGGAAATGTTTGAGCGCCGAGCAGAGGGTGTGTGGTGCCCAAGTATGTGTTGCACAAAGAATTGCGTACACACACACATAGTATACTTATGTATACTTATTGCTTACCTATACTCCTACATAGTGTTACATAGATGTATTAATACACGAGATTACACATGTGACATGTGTGAGTATTTTTTTTAGATGTGTCTATCATTGTCTATCCAATAGCATTAATACAGTCTTGATGGAAAACCAGGTCCAGGACAGGCTCAGCTCTTGCAGGTGGTTGATGACTTTCGCTGCAAGAAGCGTACCTTGGTCGCCTTGGTGGCGCCCATTTAGAAACGAAGCGCTGGCTTGGCTGAATCTCACGCCGGCAATTGGTACTTGTTTGCATCTCGTTTTTTTTTTTGCAACTCATCGCCTCAATTCCCAAAGCTTCGGCCGAGGTGCCATACAAAAGTTGCTCCTTCCGAACGCACCAGGGCCCCTTGCAACCTCGTCAACACCGGAACTGCACTGAGTTGTTGAAAGTTGAAAGGGGCTGAGAGTCGTGAAACTTGCTACATTTGCGCCCTAAACAGCATGGGTATGACAAGGCCTCCTTTGCAATCTTGCTCAGTGTTTTGAAATGATTTGAATCTATGACTCATATGTGTCACTGGAACGCATTGGAATCCAGGAAACCACAAGGCATCATGACAACAGCATTGGAGTACATGATATGTGTTTCTGTCCGTGTTGAGGCCCTTTCACCCAGCCTGGCGTTGCAGCCTCTGGAGGCGTCCAAAAAAAATCCTGCCATGTGTCTGTGTTGGACCGGTGTTGGACAAGGGATGGCTAGAGGATCAGTATGATCAGTATGGACCAGTGTGGATTAAGCTGAAACAGCCTGACAGGTTGCCCAGGGGCACCCATCCAGCAGCAGCTTCTTTTGCGATTCAGCGAGTTGGGGACTACCCTTTTCAAGACCTTTGAAGGTCGAAACTCCCAACTCAGACAATTTTCCTTTGGCCTTTACATAGCTCACTAGTGGTGCATTGAGTGGAGAAGTTCGAAGGCAGTGAATCTGGGAAGCCAGATTAGCAGGCTGCCTGATTTTGGACGTTCTTAGGCTTGTGGTCGCTTGAGAAGCACTGGTTTAGGTCAAAAGAACATACTTGTACACATTTATAATATTTTATAATCATTTGTCTATGATTTGTACCTGCCTTCTTTCATTGTCTTGCTGCTGTCATTTCTACATATGTCTACTAGTCCACCAAGGCTTGTCAAGACCATCTTCTGAAAGCCTTTGGCAACCGGAAGGGTTTGGCTCTCAGACTTATGTCGCCTTCCAGCAATCATCCACAATCATCCGCAGAAAAACAAACAATATGATCAGATATGATCAGTAATTATGCAGTATGCATTGTATTTTTTCCGGATTGATCCTACTTGCACTTGTACATACTTGTACCATGCAACATGCAGCCATTCCTCTCGATTCGATCGCCCTGGGCAGGTGCGAAGTGCTGCGAAAATCGTTGCTGCTTCGGCCATGGAAGCTGTTATTGCTGCTGTTGACCCTGATGATTTTGGCAACTTGCCTCAGTTTTGTCATTTCAATCGAACATCAGAAGACTGCTTGTTCCATTTGTATCCATTTGTGTCTTGGTACAGCCATGGTTCGGGGCTGTCAATGAGAGTATGATCAGCTGAGGCATTGATTGCTAAGACCACAGTCCTGTCCCTTGGACACGCAGATAATCCACTTGCAGTTGCTGGACCATGCCCATGTCAACCCATGTCAACCCACATACAAGTGCTAGGGTTAAGTCGTATCAGCTTCTAAAAGTCGTATCGGGAGGCCGTGCGCCTGGAAAAAGTTCAATTTTTAGTATCGCGTTGATTTTTAAAGCTTAATTGTATTTGTTCATTCTTTCAAGGGGGCAAACGCTGGTTGCTGCTTGCTGCTTGCTGCTTGCTGCTTGCTGCTTGCTGCTGCTGCTTGCCCGCTGCTGCTTGCCTGCTGCTGCTTGCCTGCTGCTGCTTGCCTGCACCATCTCGCACCATTTCGCAAGACGGCGCAAACGGCAAGACGGCGCGAGACAGCGCAAGACGGAACAAGACGGAACAAACACAACAGACGGCGCAGCCGGAGCACCGACAAGACCTGCCACGCTTTCCGCCCGCAATGGAATGAAAGGTTTTTTCCAACTCGTAATCGCTGGGTGGATAGGACAACAAACTTTCTGAGAGCTGCCCACGACCTTGATGCACATCCCGCCAGCCATAGATTGGGCTGCGGAAAACAAGGGGTCTCCATATATCCTTATATCAGGCTAGATCATAGCATTCATAGCCCTGCCAATAGGATTTGCTACAGCTAACCCATTTGCGTTGCAAGAAATTTGAGGCTGCACCGATAGGGGTTTGATGTGGTCGCGCGACGCAGGACATCAATATAATATGTTCAAATCCAATAGGAATAGCTGCCGAGAAATTGTTTGTATTAACTTGCGCCCTTCAAAATCATCGCTGTGCGCAATGCTTCGGCTACTTTTAACTAAATCTCTAATTATAGATGAAACAGGCTGTGCCATGGTGATTCTTCCCTGATGTGACTTTCCACTACCTGATGTGACTTTCTGTATCGCCGCCGTGCCATGGGGATGATGTGACTTTTCCCGCATGATGTGACTTAAGCACGGCGCTCGTAAGGGGATTGCCGGGGCATTTTGATCTGTAGAGGTGGCTCATCGCCCTTGGTGCACTGGTGCTTGCTGCAAGCCATTTCTACCGCTCTTGGGCCAAAGGCAAGTGGTCCTTCGTGAAGGCCATGTGCCATGGTCAGTAGAACAGATCTCTCGGTCCCAGAAAGATCAGAAAGACTAGAAGAATGCTTATTAGTTATGAGTCATGAGTCACGAGTTATAAGTAGCAGTTATGACATAATGCCAAAATACAACTGAGGAAAGTGTGTGTGTGTGTGTGATTGCTGCGGATTGCTGGTTGTGCCAAGATATCTAGTATTTCTTCGGGAATTGCCAAACTCCGATTATCAGAATTTGCCACCGGATCGCAGTCTGTCCCGGTCACACAGGTCCATTTGGAAAGTACCGAACACCGGGAAGACCTTTGCGAGCCTTGGACATTCGCAATAGATGGTCAAACCTCATGGGATGAAAGTTGACCTGGGAGATGGATTGGGTTTGCTGATGCAATGCGCAAGAAGCGCCAGCTATCAGCACCTGCGGGTGTGTCACATGCCATGGAAACGTATCAGACGTATCAAAATATCAAAGGGCACGGCTCCACTGAGGAATCGGTTGATGAAGATTTCATGGTCATCAAGCCGATTGTGCTTTGGTAAATTTTGTGGACTTGAGAACTTGGGGACTGAGCGTAGTTCTTGAGCCAAAATGGGGGGAAATGGTCAAAAGATGTCAAAACCAACCATTTGCAGATCATGGTGACAGAACTTAACGATCATTATTGTTTTCTCGCCTACAGTATATAAATGTATATAAGATGAAACCAACGATTGCATAACATTTCTAGATACTGGTGAAAGCACGTATTTCAATGGCGTTCGTACAGTCATCTGGACCCATGAATGTAAACATATGTAAACATAATGATCATAATGGTTGATGCCTGTGTTTGGATGAAATTTGCGCTGACTATTTGGATGAAACCGGCCATGTCAAAATGATGAGCACAGCACCCATGAAAATCGATTTACGGCTGATGATATCTGAAGGTCAGCACTTGTGCAACACCACGATCACATGTGCAAACTCATGATCACAAGGTGACCCACTGTCCGCCCTGAGGCCTGTGCAAACTTGACTGTGCCTATGGGCTATCAGATTGTCAATGATGGGCTGCTGTACGATCCTTGGTTTAGATTGATTTAGATATTCAAACAGATTTAAACATATTTAATTAATCATACCCAATTTAATCATAATTAGTCATATTATCATATTTAATTTAGATGTTCACTATTCTTGACTGGGCCGGGGTGTTCACCTGGAAATGTCCGCTCAGGATGGGGAGGTGCGTGATCGACTGAAGACCTATCCCGTGGCTTGGCAGGTTTTGTGCTGTGTTTTGCAGTCATAGCTACCAGCTATGTAGAGCCTAGAGACCATACATACAGATTTGGTTGGTAGTTTCATGTATGTTCTACAGTAGATATTCCTAAGATGTTCGTCAGATTATGATCCCTGCGCAAGATGTTTCAGGGGAGCTGAGACCATGTGAGACCACCAACCAGCGAGATTCCATGGTACAAATTGGTACAACGAGAATCCTGCGTGGAGGTCGGGACCACTATATACTTTCGACAAAGACCTCTGGGAAAATGGTGCAGATTCTTAGAAGCTCGTTGCGGGGGCAGCCCCCAGCAGATGTTGCTTGGAGCTCACTGGAGCCTGATGACCAAGTCTGGATTCCAGATTCACTATGACACTGAAACAGAATGTGATTATGTGTTAAATGCCAGTTAGGAAAGGCAAGAATGAATGAAAAGACTCCTTTTCAGGTTCTGCTGATTCGCTGAGTCTTCTAGAGACGCTTTGGACTCAGGTTCGAAAATGGTGTTGCAATTCTTGTGGTGGGTCTTCTGTGCTGCTCTACCCTATTCCAGGCCTTTGAAATCCTACAAACACGCACAGATTGATTCCAAGAATGACGCAACAAGACTGGCTGCGACAGGTGGGATACCTTGGCAGTGGCTTGCTATTTGCCACCCTTCTGGTGATTCAAATCTCGCCTGCGGCTTGTGCAATTTTCTTACCGGAGCTGGCACCGTACCTGCACGCAGTTACTTGGCTCAACAGGCTCAAGGACACCAGCAGTATCCAGCAGTGTTCTTCGATGATTGCATGATTTGACCAGACGGACTCAAATCAGGCGAAGGACTCTGAGCAAACACATTACAGTAGCACTCAGTGGTTGTAACCGGCCAGGGGTTGCAGCTCACAATTTGTCACAGTTGTAACAAGAAAGGACTGTCAGGCTCTCACTTGATCCACACCAGGATGTTCATTGCCCTTGCTTATTCCGCAGACCCATTGGTTCATCATCAGCACCATTCCCCCAAAAAACAGCCAAACACTTGAATTCCATGGATATCGGATTTTCCATGATATTCTATTCCCATCATATTCCGTGATAGTCCATTAATACTGTAGCATTCCATTGATATTCCATCGATGTTCCCAGTTTAAAACATAGAAAAGTCATTTGAAAAATAAGTTGGTGGCAGATTCCCCATTCAAATGATCATAAATCAAGGCGATCTCGTTGACCTTCGGCCTGTTGAGTTTCATTCTGGCGCTGGTGGCGGCGCCTTGGAACAGCAACTCGCCACAGCAAAAAACGGGCTTCTCCAAACAAAGAATCAATAATGGGATGGTATACCTAGTGACCTAGTGTACCATGACACCAACCCCAATTTATATCAAATTATCGCACATCTTGACAATTGATGAATTGTGAAAATGATGATACACATTGGATTTTGGTGGTACCATGGGGTACCCGATGTTTGAAACAAAAACAACTGCTTAGCGGGCCAAGATAGGATTTTGTTGCTTAGATAAGATCACATTGAACTCATCCTTGTCTTCACGCATCTTTAAGGCAAGACATGCTAACCGAAGGCTTTGTTTTTTAGAGCCCAGGAGCAATAATGAGCAACACACCTCAACACATCTCCCGGTTGGCACCTGCCGACCAACATCCTGAAGTAAGGCATGACATTTTGGCTGATGCCTATTTTGGCGATTTCGACCCATTTCCTGCTCCTGCAGCGTCGTTTTCCTCATTTCAGAGCGGTCTCGGTGTCACTACTGACGCTCATAACGTTTCTTGGAGAAATTGAAGATTGAGAATCATCTCCGCCCGCATCTTTCCGTGTTATTCTGGTTCGAGTGGGGCAAGAGCAAAGGTTCCCTTTCTTAGGGCCGTACAAGGGAAGGCTGTATGAGCAAAGGCTGTATGAACAAGGCTGCTTCCTATGATTCGAGAAGATAACACGTGTTTCTTATCTTTTGTGTAATTATCTATGATATTGTCGTCTCTTTGCGTGATGTGCAGCACTGCACATCGCAAGGTTGAGTCGACATCAGTTCTGTCATGAAGTAAAGTTAAGGGTCGGATGCCCCCTCTGTACCCCCACCTATGTTTTACCCCAGGTTTTATCTGAAAGACGAAGAAATCTGGATGACAAAAGTTCTGCAACAAAGACTATACAGGTTTATCACACCTTCAGATATCAAGAGCATATTTTGATTATTTTGGATTTATTAAGATATTTTGTATTGTTTTGTACCTTTGCCTGTTGCTTCGTCGTTCTCGGAGTTGAGGCTTTTGTTGGCTCTATTTCTCTTCCTGTCCATCGATTCAGCGCTGCAACCGGTGACTCCACCACCACGAGAACCAGATGTTGGCAATTTTACTTTTCCCGTTCAAGGCCAGAAATTTGTGGCAAATGCATTTTGTGGATTTTTGTGGTTCCCTTTCAATGTTTCCAAGACGATTATAGAATATCATAGAAGCATAGCTGTATTGGCTGTGGACCCAGTAGCTGCAGTAGCCTTTGTTCCTCCAGGAATTCATGGGAGCTATGACCTCGAGTGTAGCTTGTCATTTCCAACATCGCATCCATCGACTCTCGGTATGAAGGAATATGAAGGAGCTCAGGTCAGAGCGGATTGCGGTGAGAAGCTGTTCAGGAGAGAACACGTTTGTACTTGGAAGGGTCAAAGGTGTTCAAACCTTGAGACCAAGAGTCATCACGAACTATTGATTTCTACTGCGACACCAGATAGCTGTTCTAATGTAAGTTATGATATGTTATGATTATTGATTTCAGAATATCTCAGATAGTCGCCGAGGATCTTTTTGCGGTTGGCCGACTTTGGTTTTTTGAACAGCGCTGTGTACCAGCTCCTTGGATTTGGATCAGGCATCGCCCTGCGCCTCGGGGATTCCATCCAGCCATGTTCAGCTCTGACATGGACATGTCGTGACAAGGCCAGATGATCCTCTCCAGCGGGAACTGGCGCTCTTTTCAAACGACTGGCAAGTAGTTCATTCGCATCGAAGGGAAGTCCTGTGCGTGTCCTCCTGCGATATCCAAGCAGCTTGGTGGATCTAGAGATTCTAGAGGTAGCCAGCTGTGGCTTTGTGCTTTGTCACTCTTTGTCCAAAAATGTCCATGTTGTGGATGCGGATGCTGTTGACCCAGCCTTGTGTGAGGACTGGGCCACATGGTTTGCGTTCTCCGGCAAGAATGGCACAGGCCTGGAGAATACCACGATCCTGGTGATTCGAGGCGGGGATGCAGAGTCAACAAGTGTCCCATGATGTCCCAACGGCATCCAACGGCATGCAACAGCTTCAATGCCGCAGCCAGGCACCAAGACAAAGCTTGAGATGATTTTCGATTTGGACTTTTGGTCCTTGCAGATTCTTGGCATCCAGCACCTGGCTGGTCGATTCCTCGTTGGCCTTGGTTTCCCTTACAACGCATTTTGGAATTCTCCAACTTTAGGCGCGGACAGAATGTGTGAGCAGAAGCCGGAATCTATAGGAATATGTATAGGAATCTATAGAAACCTATAGGAATCTAATGGAATCCCAATGGAATCTAATGGAATCTATATGAATCTATATAATTATATAATATGCAGTCATTGCACGGGCACCATGTCATCATGACATTTCCTGCAGGCAGATGTTGGTTTCGATCAAAGCGTCGGCGATACCAATCGATTCTGACCTACTTGAAGGATCTTATCGAGAAGGAGCCACATCGAACAATTTACGTACCTTGCCAGCTTGCCTATGCCTTCCTTGTCTTGCATCACAACTACTTTACTCATGGTATGTGGAAACACAGACTTGCCAGATTTGTCATGATTTGTCTACATATCAAGTGTACTTGATGATACTTTATGTTATCTGATGTTATGCGTATACATACCCGTATAGTAGGACTGTAGGAGGACAAACCTGTTTTATTTGGTCTGGTGCTGTTTTCCTAGCTGCTTGCACCATTTTGGAATTTGGAGCCAAAAATTCTGATTTGAACGCTACTTGCAGCATTTTGGAGCACGTGGAAAGTATTTGCACCATTTTGGAAAGGAAGGAAGAAAAAAATGGAAGAGCTTCTTGGGCTTGTGGCTTGTTGTTTCATGTTTTTTGCTTTTTGGCTTTTCTGATTTCACCGCTTTTCAGTTCTTGTGACCTTGTTGGGCTTGTGGTTTTTATGCTTCGACTTTTTGGTTTCTTGCTGTTTAGCTTGTTGCTTCTGAATTGTTGTCCATTCCGACAAGCAAGAAGAAGAAGAGCAACAAAAGCATCCAACTGCCAACATCCAACAACCAACGATCAGAAGAATAATGAAAACAAAAAAGGTAGGGCAACCACACTTGGTTTTTCTGGGGTGGAGGGCGCAGCGCCGCGCCACCACGTCATGACTTCTACAGTTCCCCAGCAACAACACCAAACACTAACAGCGCAAGCAGGAGCACCAGCAACAACAGCAACACAAAATGAGAAAGTGGAACAACAACCGAAAACAACAACAATGATAATAACAAGAAGAAGAAGAAGATGCAACAAATTCAAAAACAACGGACACTGAATTCCAAAATGCTACAGATTCCAATCACGTGACAAGGTCCAGCTCCAAAATGCAAGAAACACCATGCAAATGGGTGAAAGTGCAAGCTCCACAATGTCGCCAAAATGCTGCAAATAAGAAGCAACACAGCCCCGTGCCCGAAAATGCGTGGAATGAACTTCGCTGATCAATTGATCAGGTCAGTGGCCACTCGTTGGGTGGCGGCCTGGCACATTTAGCCCTTCAGATGCAGTCAGACCAGACATCGGAGCCCTTTGTGACCAGATGTGAGCAGAATTCAAGTAGATCTTTGTGAGTTGAAAATAGTTGAAAGGCATCTCAGATGGAAAACTGCCTGATAGATCCTGATAGAAGTGTGTATATATAGCATTGTATAACCATTGCTGGTTCTGTGGGTCAAGGCGGGTCAAGTGGGTGAATGTGGGGTCAATGACCTACCTTGTTGGTCGTGCTGTTTTTTCCCCCCGGACATTTTGTTACATGGCCCTTGCATGGTTCCAACCATAGGATCAAATGAATCCAAACATTATCTCGCAAGATTTAGGAACTGTTCACATATGCTGCATTCACCTTCGCAAGTGCATGCAGTTCAGTTTCTTTGATGATAGATACCAGTAGTACCGCACAAGGCGGTGGCGGAAGTTTCAAAAATAGGAAACCTATAGGAGAGGTTGGTTGTTGTGAATCAGGGATGGCAGAGCGAAGCCACTGATGGACTGAAAGGTGCTTGATCTCTCTCTCTTTCTCTCTCTTTCTCTCTCTTTCTCTCTTTTTCTCTCTATTTCTCTTTCTTTCTCTGATGATCTACCTACCTACCTACTGATCTATCTGTTTATCTATCTATCTATCTATCTGTCTGTCTGTCTGTCTGTCTATCTATCTCCCTATCTATCTATCTATCTACCTACCTATCTATCTAGCTGTCTAATTTTCTAGCTATTTGTCTATCAAAATCTATCCATCCATCTATCTATCCATCTATCTATCTATCTATCTCTCTCTCTTTCTATCTATCTAATCTAATCTCATCTCATCTCATCTCATCTCATCTCATCTCATCTCATCTCATCTCATCTCATCTCATCTCATCTCATCTATCTATCTATCTATCTATCTATCTATCTATCTATCTATCTATCTATCTATCTATCTATCTATCTATCTATCTATCTCTCTGTCTATCTATCTATCTATCTATCTATCTGTCTGTCTGTCTATCTATCTATCTATCTATCTATCTCTCTCTCTGTCTATCTATCTATCTATCTATCTAACTATCTCTCTCTCTCTTTCTATCTATCTAATCTAATCTCATCTCATCTCATCTCATCTCATCTCATCTCATCTCATCTATCTATCTATCTATCTATCTATCTATCTATCTATCTATCTATCTATCTATCTATCTATCTATCTATCTACAAGATCAAAAACGAAGAAATTCTGCGAGACTTCCTTAATGTTTGAACATAACAGCGTCCGAAACGAAGCAATTCTGCGAGACTTCCTCATTTTTCGAAGTTGAAGACATCAAAAACAAAAGAATTCTGCGAGACTTCCTTCAAAAATGGAAAGTTGAGTGCAGAGCTGACAGCCTCGTACCAATGCATTTTGCGATTTTTGCAGTCCACCTGTCTAAAGTATTGCGCCTGCCACGGAAAATTGATGCCAGGTCATACGAAGTGCTGCACCTGTCACGCAAAATCATCTTAGCAAACCTGCACATCTGATACTCCAAAATGCAACCCCTCTCAGGAAATCAGCAGCCTGACCTAACATCTCTCATGAACATGTCCTTTGTACTGCGCCTGCCACGGAAAATGCATCTTTGCAGATCCTCGTCAAATGTCCCATGCCTGCCATCGTTTTTGGAAATGCTACAAAACCCTCACGTTTTGCTCACTTTTGAAGAGGTGCACAATCCCTTGCGCCTGCCACGCGAAACGACATCTGAACCTCCAAAAGTGGCGCGAACATGTAGTGTTTTGTACATTTTCACTTCGAAATGTGCTTCGCGCCACAACGGCGTGCACTTTTTCGACATCTCAACTGCCAAAAGTGGTCCGGACCTGGTGTGCTTTGTACATTTTGACTTCGAAATGTGCTTCGCGCCACAACGGCGTGCACTTTTTCGACACCTCAACTGCCAAAAGTGGTCCGGACCTGGTGTGTTTTGTACATGTTGACTTCGAAATGTGCTTCGCGCCACAACGGCGTGCACTTTTTCGACATCTCAACTTCCAAAAGTGCTCCGAGACCCAGGTGTTTTGTACCTTTTCACTTCAAAATCTGCTTCGCGCCACAACGGCGTGCAACTTTTCATTTCTCGTCTCCCCAGATGTCTCCGCACCCGCCGCTTTAGCGAGCCTACTTTTCGACCCTCCGGAGCCACAAAACATCGAAAAAACAGTGTTTCGCGACTTTCCTATTTTTTCGCACACCTGCATCTTCTTTCTTCTGATCTTTTCTCTTCTGACTTTTCTCCCCTCTGACTCTGCTCCCGTCTGGCTCTTCGCACCTCTGCTTTTTCATCTGTCCATATTGTCCGAAGTTTAACTTCTAAACTTCCTTCGATCATAGTTTTGCAATCTATTGGAATTCAGACTCCCCTCCGTTTGTCTAAAATGCCGCTCCGGGTGCCGCCATTCTTGGCCAGGTTGCAACAGAACTTCAGCTGCCGGCCGTGACGCTATCAGCCCCCGGAGTTGTAGAGACTGCAGGGCTCTTGGGCTTGGAGCCGTCAATGCTGCAGGCAGGAGACCTGTAAGAGTTACCGTAAGAGTGTGCCAGAGTGCGTCTATAAATGTGAGTTCACAGGGCAGTCCTATTTTACTGGACTGGTTTTGACATTGCTTTTAAAGGGTTTGGGTTTGTTGCGGTGATGTTTGGTTTCGCGGGCCTCTCGATTTGATCTCCTCCCAGCAAGCGCTAGGGCACTGTGAATGTGATCCCCCACGGTCCCTGGACAGAAGTTGTGACTTCACGCCGTACGCCGTGTGGATTTGAAAGATTGGAACGGATGAAAGAGATTGCACAGCTGGTGTTACATATCCAAATTTGTTCAATCGGATTCACATCCTTTGGCACAGTCTGACTGTGCCTTCCACGTCACTATCCTAAGGCGATCCAATTCCAGCGAATGGTGGTACCCAGGGTGGCATTACAGTTCCAATTCCCTGCCTTCTTGGACAGGACGGATGGTAGGATGTCAGACGACTTTGCTTAAGACTTCTTTCTCTCATTGTGTTGCGTTTTGTACGCATCAAAAGTGTTTGAATCTAAGAAGCTTACACTTGTGCAGACTTGGTTGGTCCGCAGGGCCCAGAATGCCATAGAGTGTTCAACACAATTTGTCTCTTTGCAGCATTGGGATTGATCATTCCTTGACGCGGAAACAGGTGTCTTCATGGATCTCCTTTGGGTCGACAGGTAGCGTCGGATTGACAGCGCGAGTCATCTTGAAGCACTTTTGTATGTTGCGCCTCCAAGGCATGCTATTGAGGCAATGTGGAGATCCAAGACAACGTGATATTCCGTGCGATTTCTGTCCTTTGGAGGCGCAAAGAGAGGCGACGATTTGACCAATCATCCCTGATTCTTCCTGGCCTTCAGGCCAGACATCATGCAACTTGCAGACCACATCAAAACAAATATCAAGAAATTGAAAATATATAGATTCTCAAATATATATATATAATATTGGATGCTTGGGTTAAGTCGTGCTTGCTTGTGTGAAGTCGTGCGGAAACGGTGTCCCTTTGCGGTTCTGGTGTTCAGAGATGCAAAATCCTTTATTAATAGATTTTTTTTTAGTAGGATAGTCATATCTTCCCCAGGCTTGCGTGGATTCTGATTGCATGTGCCGCCGTCCGTTTTGTTTCCAAGTCTTGTTAAGCAAGTGGGGGAAGGGATGGGAGTGCGGTAAATCCCTGAGTTGCGCAGGGCTCGGGCAGGGCTTACTACCATTTCTGAATATTGAAATGTTTGAATTTGAATCTAATTTTTGTGTTTGCTGTCAAAGATGTCAAAGGTATCTTGCCTTGAAGATGATTGAATTGAAATAGAATGATCCATGGTCCATGGCATTTCGTATTTCAAAAAAAGAAACAACAAGTAAATATTACTTCCAGATTTGGTATTTATATATATATATTATCTGTGAATGGCTAGCGGCTCCTTCCAAAGAAACACCTGCTGACCCTGTCAGCTCCACGAATCCTGCAGTGGCCTCACTGTTTTATGCACCCAAGCTCTGAAGTCTCACGGATTGACAGCTGTACACAGCTTCCAGGCAACAGCCATCCTCGGCTAATCCAGACCAGCAGCAAATGGCGTCAAGACACCTATGATTCCCTCCCTCCGCAACACCAGGGCTCACCGAGCCAGAAGTCTTCGATCATGCCCATGCACAAGTGGTTTTGGACCCTGGCTGGAAGATAGTGTTATGGAGGAAGTGGTCATGGGGCTTATAGTATTCTGATCAAATGTGGATATTTCACACTCGCAAAACTTAATTTTAATTGGCCACACACATTTGATCAGTGGACGTTTTGAGCCATTTGAGTCTGTTTCGTGCGGACGCTCGGTTTTTGAGTACCTCTGCTGAGTCGTGCAGGCAGTACTTTCCTTGTCTAAGTGTTTCTCTTAAAAAATTCGCCTCCATAATTTTGGTGAGGGAGTCTGCAAGTTGAGCTCCTGAGTGAACCCAATGGAGATGAATTCCCTCGATCAGAATGTCCTTGATTGAGCGTGCTAGCAACTGTGTCCTGTATTCTTGGCAGTTTGGTATGGCTGTTCGGGTGGTTAAATCGTACAGGCTTTTGCAATCTGTGATGGCAAGGTCATGGTGGTCAGCTTTGTAAGTAGGAATGGAAATTGCAGGAGGGAGGTTAGTTGCCTTTTCAGGTTTTTGCCATTCGACTTTGGGATCTAAAATCCATGCCCAGTAAATCCTTACCCACGTGAGTTGATCGAGAGTGGTTGATAATGCGGATGTTTCTGCTGATAACGTACTGGTTACAATCCGTTGAATCTTTTTGGTACCCCATGAAATCGGACTCACGTCACATGATTGATTTTGGGATATTTCTTTGTGGGTTGCAAGGATAATCATACCGGCATGGGATTCAGGTTTACTTTTCGAAGCAAACGAGGCATCGGAAAACGCAATAAATCTGAGATCTTGGGGCCTTATTGGTTTGATTTTAATGGTCACATCGCTATGCTTCTTTGCAGTATGTAAAACTTTGTTGGCCGTCACTAATGTTCCAACAGTGGCCTTGTTGATTTCGGACTGAAGATGGCTCAGGGCACTTGAAAGATCTGGATGGGTGTGAACCGCGGCATACTGCAAGGAACCAATTATCCCTCTCAATTGATGGCGTTCCACTTCGGTGACTGGTTGGTCTTCTTGAACTCTGCGGTCAGGTTTAATGGAAATTGGAGAAATGCTGTTGACGTATTTTGTTTGTGATAAGTGAATGCTGTTATCAGGTTGTTGTTGCATGTCAATTCCAGTGAAAGTAAATGATTTTGACTTCTTTGATCCAAATGGGTACTTGGCTTCCAGTTTGGAAATTTGTTTCATAAAAAACTCATCTCCTCCATGGATACCATCATCCACATGCACTCCTAGAATGCCGGACAGCTTGCCTGTTGTCGGATGTCGCAAGATGTACACGCACGGATCAAATGGACTGGGCTCCATTCCAAGCTGCATTAGTTCATCGCACAGTGTTTGGAACCACAAAAATGGGGCATCTATGAGTCCATACGCTGATTTGTCCAATCTGCAAACTTCATTTGGCTTTAAGTCCATGGCCTTAGCAAGCTCGGGAACCGGTTCCAGACCCATGATTCTGTCCTGCTGAGGTCGTCCTTGCAAAAAGGCTGCTTTGATGTCAAACGATCCCAGACTCCATCCCATTGATGAAATCAGTTGCAACACCAACATTTTGGAGATTCGACCCAAGGTTGGGCTGTCTCTTGGAACTTCGGTGATGTTGGGATCTAAGTATCCGAGTACCACAAGTCTTGCTTTGGGCTTATGAGTGCGCAATTTGGATTCTGTCTTTTCTGTGATTTTTCCTTCCGTCTGCTTTTCTTCTCTATCCTTCCATACTAACAACCATCTACATCTCAGGATCTGTTCTGGTGCCAATTTGTCACGCAAGACTTTGGATACGGTTCCTGTGGAAATCCAGTTATTCACTTCTGTCTGTTTGGCCTGTTTGAATGCCTGTTGTTCTTCTTGGGATAACATGGAGAGCTTCACTTCCGTTCGTTGTTTCTTGTCTGTTGAAGCTAACAGGATGGAATCTGAAGACATCTTTCCCATCTGTTCTCTTGAGACATGAGAGGGCATCTCCACGTCAAAGCGCCAGGCACAGGGTGTCTCCTCTGGGGAGACTGTCATGATTTCATCTTCACAACACAAGAGGTGAGAGGTTATCAGTGAATCATCATCATCATTTTCGGGAATTGGAGTGTTCACATGGTCATTGTCTTCGTTTGATGGATTGTTTTCTTCCGGTTCATTGTCTGGTTGTTCTTGAGACTGACTGGAGTTATCTTTACTTGGTGAGTTATTTGGGGTTATGTTAACTTCTGGACTCATGGGGTTATTTTCGGGACCATTTTCATCTGGCAAAGGTTCTATGACCCTGGCGGTGACAGTTGGTGAATTAGACTCCATGCTCTCTTCTGGCACTTGTCTTGCTTCAGCTGAGCTGACAGGTCGGATATGCTCTGGAGCTCTTCTATGTAGCTTACCCCCCATTGTTGCCCACACTGATAAGTTGGATTCTTGTTGGATTACCTTTAGAGGTCCAAACCAATATCCCGGTTTATTTGTCTGAGGCTGCCACATCATGACCCACTTTCCTATGGCATATCCGGTGCGGTCTGGTCGTGACCGACGGAGGCATGCTCGGCGTAATGCCATGTCATTGTCTGCCTGATGGAAGGCTATCCGAGCCTTTTCCCTCAGGGCCAGGCTTTGCCTGAATTGGATTCCATAGGCATCTTCGCGATTTGCACTGGCATGTGCAGACATTTCCTCAGAACTGGCAATGGACCCAGGTAACTTGGAACTTTTCCCAAAAACCAAAACTTCTGGTGAGTACCCTCGGCGAATGCTCAAGCAGTTTTTGGCATGTGTGCACTGTATGAGGGCTTGTTGGAGCTCTGCATAAGTGGTTATTGGGTTATCTGTATCCAGCTCATCTAACATGCTTTGCAATATTTTCCCATGTCTTTCGCATCGGCCATTTTGCCAATGAGCATGTGGAGCTGTGACCACCCCCCTCACATCGTGACGTTGCAAAAAGGTCTCAAACTCCATGCTGGTGAACTCGGTAGCTGGGTCCATGATCATGGTATTTGGAGGACCTGCCCATTGGAACCAGGCTTCGGAAGCTCGCAACACTGCTTGTTCTGCGGCTCGGCTTGGCGCAGGAATTGCAACATGAAAATTTGTGGCTTGATCAATAAGGTGGTAAAAATGAAACATCTTCCCTTGTTTTGACGTCCATGAAATTCCATCGATGAAAACCTTGTTATTGAAGTCCAATGTATCTTTGAATGTACTGGGTCTTGCACTGGTTGGCTGTTGGCATGACATGCATGTGGGACACTTCATATCGAACACAGCTTGGGTCAATTCTGGACGACAACCCTGGGTTCTCAGCACTGCGCTAAGCCTTTCGGCACTGGGATGGCACAAGTTCTGATGTGCCCTGCGCAACATTGCTTGCTCCTCTTTGGGAAGTGCCATGAATCTGACCCCATGCTCGGAACTGCTTGGGATTTCTCTTCCATTGGGTTTCATTTGTGGAGAGGAATTGGACTCACATGTTTCCACATCTTTTGGGACTTCTTGGGACGATTCCATGTCTTGGATCTCATTGGGATTTGGCTGTTCACTTGGATGTTCTGAGGCTTCATTGTTCTCTGGGTTATGTGAGTTCCCTTGAGTAGACTCCTGATTAGGTGGCCTTTCAACTTGGGGTTCCAGCCTTTTGAATTCTTCACGACTTCCGGAGGAGTCAGGTTCCTGTGCGGAATCATGGTGGGAACTCTCTGCAGGTTTGGGCGCTGAAAACATCGTTATATTCACTCGGCACGCAGGTGATTTTCGGATGATCTGGCGATTGGATAACTCTGCATATCTCTCCCATGTTGGGTCAACAATGATATTCAGGTTCTCTCTCAGTTTCATTATGGATCTTCTCAACGGTGTTTCGATTGCATTCAATCCTTTTGGGGGTCCCCAACGGCGATCAGTTCCCTTGCAGGCCATTACCTTTTTGATGATAACATCAGGAAATTCCTTTTGGAGGTCCTGTAGAATGCCTGGACTATCGATCTGTTTCTTCCCAACTCTCGGAAGGATGGCTTCAATTCGATTGGTGATTTCCTGGATTGTGGCCCTAGGCTGTGAATGATGTTCTGCCTGTTCACTTTCCTCATCATGTATCGATGTTGAGAGTTTCACTCTCTTCCCACTCTGCGGTTGCTCGAGTGTGTCAGTTTCAGCATCATGTTTGACTCCCTTGGATGGAGCTCTACGGGAACACTTGGAAGGTCTCTCCTGAGCTGTCGCTGCCAAAATTTCGGTCGGCAGGCTGTCCAACACACACAGCATGGGATCGGCCAGTGATCCCACAGGTCTTTCCAGGGGAAATCGGTGTTTCATCATTTCTTTGGCAACCAATCGGGCAAACTTTCTTGGGTATGTTTCGGTGAACTTGGATCTTAGCATTTTCTGGCCATGCACTTGGGTTGATCCTTCTATAGTCTGGTGCACATGATTTTTGGGGTATTTTAGAGGGTCCAACGTCTCATACATTTTCTGAGAGGAAGTGTGAATTTCCAATCCCTTCTGAATGAATTGATTCGTTGTGGGGTCCCGCAAATCCCCTGCTTGGCACAAATCTGGTTTGGCGGCCATCATGTATCGCTGAATTTCTTGGACATAGGGCAATTTCATCATGTGGGATCTCTTGGGCTGTTCCCAGTGTGCATGTCTTTGACATCGGTGCTGATATCGGCAAAGGACGAGACACAACGCGACTTGTGTAAGCATCATCCACCTTTCGTCATTGACATGATCCCATGCTTCCAAAGACCTTTGGCTATTGAAATTTGACCAAGAACTCCATGGACCACAGACAGGACTGACCCAGATGTAACGGGGACGATGTCGGATCACAAGTGCAAACAGCTCGCGACGACCCTCAGATGTCATCAGATTACCTTGGTTCAGCCCAAACCGTTTGGCTTGGCCCCCCAATTGTGAAACCTGGGATGTAAGCTTACTGTGGTCACTACAAAACACTTCCAGAAGATCGATGGAGGCAGCAGGCTTTGGCTTGATGATGGCAGCGGTTTGGCTGAGTTCTTTCTCCATTTTCCGAACTAAACCCTAGAAATGCTGTCTCTCTTTGTTGGGGCTAGATTCACAAAAGCTATCTATCTCCCCTGCCTTCAATGCCCAGTGACAACTCACATCGTTATTATTGCTTAATTGTTCCAGGGATCGTCCCATCCTGTGGTTGCAGTTTCCGGATGACCTTCTGGGATCATGGCAGGACTTGTCGTTGGTCCGCGCGACATCAGCGCGATCATGCGCTGCATCGCATTTTCCAGGCTGAGCAGGCGAGTCTGAAGGGCATGAATGTCCTCCCGAGTCTCTGAAGCCTCGATCCATGGTGCTTCGCTCATCATTTCGAAGGACTCCACCTCGGACTCCGTCGGTACTGGCATTTGCATCGCTGGGGCTGCATGGCTCTTTGGACGAGCGGCTAAGGCTTTGGGCAATGCCTTGGCTGATGGCTGTGGGGTCTCTTTCTCTGATTCCTCGATCATCAGTTGAATGAACAGGATCATCTTCCGATGTTCGGTCTTCGTGCTGGCTGCATAGTGGCTGAGGAACCATTTGATCCATTGTGGATCGCTGTCCCAAATCTCCTGGAACGATTTGCCCATGTGGGCCTTTCCAAAGCTCATGGTCGTGGCTTTGAGCTCGGTCAGGCTCAAATGCCCGATTGGCTCCACTTCGGAAACCTGGGCATAGCTTGCTTGCACTTTGGACAGGCGATGGCTCCAGCTGCTCATGCTGATCGGATGTAACTTTCTCGGATTGGGAACTGCGGGTGCTTTGAGTGAAAAACTTTGGTGATTCGGATTCTGCTGAGAGGCTCTTACGTGTAACAGGTTGGAATTGGCACGACAGTGACACTGACGGTGGTTTCATGTGATTTGCCTGTTCTGTCTGACCTGTTACCTTTGATATCGAGTGCACATTGATTGGTGGCTGGCTTTGACATTTGGCTTGATTCTCATACCCGCCTTTTTGATCTCTGTCAAGAGTCTCCTGTGCATATGTCTCTGCAGCGGTCTCTGTGCTCCCAGGCACGGGTGCAAGGGCAAACAACTGATTCATGTTGATGAGGTACAATTCTTTATTGGTCAATTCAAGTGGAATTTGTGCTTGAAACTTTGGGATGATGAGTTTGTGATGGCATGTGTCGATCATTGCACCTATGGCCCGGAGTAGGGTATTGGACACCAAAAACGGTGTAGCTCCACTGACAATTGCTATTTTCAACCACATCCCACATACTGGCACTACAATGGCATGGGTTGCTTTGAGTGTTCCCTGATTGCCAAACCGAAACAACACTTCACAAGAACATCGTTTGACATGTTGACGGATTTTGGGGTCCAAGTGATTGAGAAAACTTTGAATATAGTTGCTTCCCATGACTGTCTTGGTGGCTCCGGTATCAACAATTCCCCAAGTATTATGTGTGACAAACAGGGCTTCGGCACTGTCAGGGATCTCTGGCGTATTGAGGCTCTCAACTGGTGTTGGAAACACTGGCAGGCCTGCTGCTTTTGAGCAGGTTGGCACACTCGGTGGGTCTCGGCTTGTCTCATGTCCGCGACAAAAACGCAAAATGCGCTGGCGGGCTGACTCATTGGATCTGGGCAACTGCGATCGTGGCTGTTGGTGTCGCAGCTTCTGTTCAATCCTGTACACGAGGGCTTTCACTCCTAGATTAGTCCCCTTATTACCCTTAATATGGTTTCTAATTGCTTCCCGGACATCCCTCATGTTACTATTAGGAACATGTGGCTGGGTGGTGCTTTCAAATCCTGGCATGAACAAAACTGACTGTACACACTGTGGCTCTGTGGACAAAATGTCCTTGGCACTGGTGGAAGGGATCTCCGGCAACATCAGGAACTCGTCAGGCATGGCTTGATCACTCGATACAGGTGTGTCGCCGAACGACACTGTCATGGCGGCAGAGGCAGTTGCGGAAGCTGTCCCTTGAGGCTTATTGGGGCACTCATTGCGCCAATGACCTTTTTTTCCGCACACTCGGCAATTTGATTCTAAAATCCTTTGCTGAAGTGATTTTCGGCCATTCCAGCCTGGTTTTCCTTTGCCTTTTCCTTTTCCATAGCGGCTCTTTCCTTTGCCAATTGGCCAGAAACCTCGTGACCTGAACTTCTCACTCAATTTCCTTCTGGCCTTAACATATGTGGAGTATGCTGCTGCTAAGTCATCATCACTTTGGATGACTTCACTGGCAGCCGTTTCAAAATCGGCTATGAAAACGGCATCATCGTCTCCCTCAGCAAGCAGTGCCTCAAACATGTCATCCTCAGTCCATTCATCATGCTGTGACATATGGATATGGTCCTCGGTTTCAGTGTTTCCTTCGATGTCATCGGCAATGAAGGTGGATACATCATATACTTTGGACTTGCTGGTTTTCTTACCCTGACCTGTCATTTCATGAAAGAAAGCTGTGCCAAGCATGCGAACTGCTTCTTGTACACGGCTCACTGTGAGTGATCCTTCCAGAGACGAGTCTGAGTCGAGGATGATACGTTTTTTGTCTTCCCCTGAAAGCTGTGCACCCCTCAAGGTGATGTAAGCTTGTAAGTCTTCCAGTTGCAATTTCCGGGCTTTTAATTTCGACCACAACATATCAGCTCTGGCTAAATATGAGTCGTGGCTTTCATCGGACTGCTGATTGCATTGAAAAAGGGCTCGTTCAGCGTCATAGTAACGTTTCTCTAATCCGGTCTTTCCCCACTGCCCACCTAGATACTCTATGAATTTCTGGACGGACTTGGCCTCATTGTTGCAAAGCTCCGTATGGTGGATTTGGTGTTTTGCAAAGGCAGATCCTGTGGTGCTGAGGATAAGTCTCGTCACCAGTTCAGAGATTCGATTTGACGGCCAAACTGACAGCACAAGCTGCATCTTCTGCTGGTACTGTACATCTGTAACTTATCTTTGCTAGGGTCAAAATTGGGAACCAACGTTGCAAGCTGGTTCGAGATGCCCCCCTGGGCTTCACCTCTAGAACTTTCAGACATAGCTATGGGACGACGGTCTTGATGATCACAGTCTCAATGCACCGTCTTCCAACACCAGATCTTAGTAGCCCTGGATGCTCCCTGCTTTGTCGGAGGCAGGGAGCTCCGCTACCAATGTGAATGGCTAGCGGCTCCTTCCAAAGAAACACCTGCTGACCCTGTCAGCTCCACGAATCCTGCAGTGACCTCACTGTTTTATGCACCCAAGCTCTGAAGTCTCACGGATTGACAGCTGTATACAGCTTCCAGGCAACAGCCGTCCTCGGCTAATCCAGACCAGCAGCAAATGGCATCAAGACACCTATGATTCCCTCCCTCCGCAACACCAGGGCTCACCGAGCCAGAAGTCTTCGATCATGCCCATGCACAAGTGGTTTTGGACCCTGGCTGGAAGATAGTGTTATGGAGGAAGTGG
>CAMXCT020006836.1:181743-202915 GCA_947184155.2 Cladocopium goreaui | reverse complement strand
ATCTGGATGATTGTAAAACTCATGAGTGGCCAATTCATCTGCTGCCTGGTTACCACAAAACGCCCATCTATCGACCGGGTCAGTTGCAGTGTTTTGTGCTTGATGGCTGTATACTTTAATGACCCCTCGACAAAGATGTTTGGTATGTTGCACCACTTCCAGCAGTTGTTGCAAAAGGTCGTGATTTGGTTTGTTGACATTGATCTCAATGGAAACATTGGTTATAAAGGATCGGAGTCTTCTCACTACAAATTGGTTATCCACCCAAATGCGAAAAGGCTGCTGTTGACGGCGCGCAAAAAGAAGGGCCTGTATTGCTGCATATAACTCCGCTCGAGTGACTGACTGATATCTTCCTGGTAACAACCCTGAATCAATTGGCGAAAAGTCACTGGTTATATGTGGAGTTGCTACAACTACCCCCCAAGTCGCTAGGCGAGTTAGTGCATCCCTGGGTCCCCAACACGTTCCATCAGTGAAAAAGTCGAGTGTACCTTTTGGCAGGTGCACCTCTGCATTTTGTATGGGTGTGTTGGGAATGGCGTCTAGCTTTTTACGGTATGCCTGCAGTGTAGGAGGCGCTGGAACCCATCCATGATTGAAAAAGGCTGGCGGCTGATTCAAGATCTGAGTTCGCACATCCATCGGGCATTCCATTCTGGCCTCTTCAAGGGCTTGGCACTGCCAGTTACGGTGGAAAACTGAGTCTTCCTCTCCGCAAAATGGACATCTAGATGATAGGCTCTCATCTCTTTTGGGCAGATGATCTGCGGTGTAAAAGGTGCCGTTCATAACTGTTCTGAGGAGGCTTCGGTCCATGTGATCGTACGGTTGCTTTCTGTTACTCAGCATGGCATGTGTGTGTTGCATGCCAGTAAAGGTTTTTCGTGCCGCTATTGTGCCAGCTATCTGTGTTTGCCACGCTTCACATGCTCTCTGTTGTAGCTCTTGTATTGGTGCATGCCATATGTCAATCTGCTCCCCATGCTCATCTATAAACTTCCCCATGGGATGCCAGTGCCAATGTAACTGATGCATACGCCTAAGCAAAAGGTGACAAGGGCCTGGACCTAGATGGAGACGAGAAGACTTGCTGGCTTCTGTTAAAATTGGACTGGCTGCTTCCACTGAGATGTATTTTCTAGTTTCAAGCAGCGTGATCCATATGGCATAAAACCCGGGGTCGGATGACGGATGACACACCATCGAAAGATGGAGGACTGGAGACGTACCTGGTCTATGTTCCCCCAAGGCTCGCAAGGCTGCTGTACGGAGGTCATCAAAATGGTTGGCTCCGACAAAGGCTGATGCAATCCCGTGCAGCATGTTGGGCCATGCCAAAGCTTTGATTGCGTGCAATTTACGGCGATAGCTGGCTTTGGACGCTGCAAGAACTTTCCATCTAGGTTGGAAACTGGAAATCTTACCTGTCACGATAGAGTTGGTCATTTGTTGGGAGTATTGAACGTGACCACCTAGGTCTCTGGTCCAAAAAACTACCGACGACTCAGTTTCTCTTAGCGTTTTTCTTTCTTTTGGCTGTGTGGACCAAAAGATTGTTTTCTCCGTATCTATTGGGATATCCAGCATATTTAACACTTTGGACAGTTCAGCGTAGCCCTGTTGCACTTCGTCTGCATTGGAGGCTGTGATTTCCAGGTTGTCAACATAACTCCAAAGGGTGCACCTGGGGACTCGCACTTGGAGCCATCGGTCTGTGATGACATTGATTAGCATCATACCCACTACTGACATGCCGCACCCCTCAGGGAAGCCACTGCATGATCTCAAAGGTGGCCCTGTGGCCCCTCGGATATAGAACCGGCGTTCCATGACATGCAGGGCTGAAGTCCAGGCTTGCAAAATTTGTGGTGCAATTCCCAGGGTGACACCTGCTTTCATGACTGGAAGGCGGGGTAAGTGGTTAAAGGCTTTAACCAAGTCAAGCATGCAACCTGTCAAAGGTTTATTGTCAAAGTAGTGGTCTTCAATTTGTCTTTGGATTCCAAACCACACATCTTTGGCTGTTTTCTTGGGGACATTTCCAAAACACTTCAGTGGGACCTGGTCTGTCAAGAAAGCTAAGATTTGCCTGGAACGCACGGAACTCCACGCACGATATATGAGGGAAAATATCGTTATGGGACGAAAGTGTTTCACCTGGGATGCTCCTGCTTTCTTTTCAAGTGCGTGGATAACCCCTGTTACTAAAGAAAGTGGCCATGGGTGTCCATTTTCTATCCAGTGGAAAAGGTCGGCAATCGACTGGAGAAGGTCAGGCGCCATTCTCAGTATGTCTTGCCTACTCCATCCATCTGGTCCAGCTGCCGCCGTGGGCTTTTTGCTTTTAATCACCTGTCGTATTTGGTCTGCAGTGATGTGTTCATACCTCATGGGCTCATGCGCTGGTATGGCCATGTCAATGAACTCAAGCAATGGGCCCCAGAAGGCCTCTGGGGTGTGTCTGTGTTTGTCCCAACGGGCAGCCCAATCATCCCCAAAACGATCAAACAGGCTGGTGAGGTCTCCTATATGGGTTTCTTGGGTGACTTCATCTCCTGGCTGAAGGTTATTAAGGTTTTCAACCCAAATTTTATCCTCTTCGACTACAATGGCTTTCATGGGACCGTGTGGTGTCAAGAGTGACTTTTCTGGGTCAAAATGGGCTGGCACATCAAAACAAAAGGCTTGCTCGTCAGGCTCCACTGCTGTGACCGTGGTTGTAGAGATATCAGTAAGCATTTGGATTGGTGGCACCTGTGGCTTCTGCATATCCCTGAAGACTTTGTTGGGATTGTCCTCATGGGACGCTCGGGCTTTGGCTTTCAGCTCTTGGATCAAGACCTCTTCAAGTGCACGCACTTCAGTTTCAAAAGTTTGACAAAGCAAGGCTGCTTGGTCTGCCGGCAAGGGACTATTGGGTAGGTCATATGGGACCCCTGGGTATCTGTGTGGGCGACATGCCCACCACAGTTGGAAACCCTTCGGGAAACCTGGTGCATTCAAAATGGCTCTCCACTCTCTGGTTACATGGATTATCTTATTTGGGGAAAGGTTATGATTGGCATGAGTGCTTCTTGCAAAAGCTTCTAACCTCCTCAATTGTTTAAACCATCTTTTATAAGTGGCATGGGTGCCATGGAATTGCGGCTGGAGGTCTCCTTGTCTGCCCGGTTTAAGCAGGCACTGGGATTCCGGGACCAGAATCGTGGAGCTGGTAGCGGAGCGTCCTCTCTGGCACGCGTGTAATGGCTGATCCGTGGATCTGAGGGACATGGCATGTGCCCGTTGTTCAAACTCGTGTGCCAAATTTAAACAGAAGGTGTCAGCATTTTCTGGTCTGAAAACAAAAGTACCTACCGGCATATCTCCTTTTAGCTTCTTCCAAGGAATAGGTTTGGGCTTCCTCCAAAGTGGCACTTTCTCGGGTTTACCAAAAGGCTTGAACCTAGCGTAAAGAGCAGCATGGTCTTTGAACGCCAAATTTTCTACCCCGGTGGATTCCCAAAAGGCTTGTAGCTCAGGGCTGATCCAAACAAAGTTTTTCCTGGTGCTATTTTTGCATGTGTTTTGTGGCTGTTTGCCAGTCCGGCACATTTCAAGATCCTGTATTTCACGCCACCCTTGTTTGGTCCAAATTTCTGTTTGCGGCAATTGGCCATGTAACTGATTAAAATCACCTAAAATGAACCTTTTGCCTTGGAGACCAAAAACAAGTTGTTGGGTTACATGGAATAACATGTTATCCGCTTCGGCTCGAACTGCAGCTGTTTCGGCACCCTTTGCAGGGCCATAGAAGACGGATCCATGGATCCATTGATCGCAGTACCTGAAAGTGTGGGACAATAAGCGACAAGATGTTTGTATCTCTTTTGGCCAAGAATTGGCAATTGGCTTGGTTGGCATCGTAGCGAAAAAACCTACCCCTGTTTTCTTTCCACCGAGTGAACTAGGAGCTGATGATAAATGGGGAACTGGGGCCCCAGGATAAAAATTGAATTCGCTTTTGTTGAACTTAAGTTCAGCTTTGAATTTGTTGACACCTTGTTGTGTCAAATGCGTTTCGGATGCACCCCAAATAGCATGTTCGCTAGCAGGGAGTTCTGAGAAAAAGGCACTTTTGTGCATCAACCCGGTTGGGTTGATAGACCCAATGACCAAACCTGGTTTGTCTTCGCATGGGCCGGGGTTGGTCGCTTCCCCTTGGCGGAACAAAATGGAATCCACTCGGATGTGCCAAACTTGTGAATTAGAGAGCTCGGTGTTCAGACATGCACATATGTGTCGGGCTTTGCGCCCCTGTCACTCTGCTGTCTTGGCACGCTTGGAAAACAAAGCCTCGATGTGGCTCATCTGCGCTTCAAGCTTTCCATCAATCATCGATTGCAGCGATGCATGTTGATGGTCCATGTGAGTCTGCATCTTGTGGACCTGAGTGCCCAATTGCTGTTGCTGATTGTGCAATGTATGCATATTACCAGTCAATTGGCCCACACTGGTGGTGAGCTGTTTCACTTGCTCTTCCAAGGCTGACACTCGGGAGTCGGTAGCTCCGTCCATCGCTGCATCTTCCATTGGGGCAAGCGTATCTCGAATGTTCTGTTCGATGGTAGACTGCATCTGTGCAATTTGGGCGGATGTCAGAGCCTGTGTGGGGGCTTTGGTTGGGGCTTGTGCCCACGGATCATTGGTCAAATTCAGCCATGGATCTGTGTTGCCTTGGTCAACCACTTTTTTCATAGGAGTGGCCATTTGTTTCAGGGTCTTGGTCGATGCAATCACTGAGCTCTCTTTGTTGGTCTTTGCAGCTTTCAAGGGATCCTTATGGGATATCAGGACATCTCCATGCGCCATGGTGAAGACCCAGTGGGATGGGTGCTGTGTAGCTTGCGCTGACCAAAATACCCCATCATTGGATTGGCCTTGTGGTTGCCCCGGCCTTGCTGGCCATTGCCATTGTTTGAATGCCTTTTGAAGGCCCACTTTTGTCGTACCCCATGGCAGTGGCCCCACTTTGTACTCCATCACTGTTGTACCATCTAAGTAGCTAACTTCTGGGCGGTGTTGCATATGGACATCGGATGCATCCTCTTCTTTGACACGCAAGCCAAGTCGGTCTCCACTTCGCACGAGCCAGGACTTCTGATGGGTTGTTTGGTTGATGAGAGTGGCTTCGGCAAAAGTTTTCCTGGGCAGCCAAATGACTCTGAAAGTGGAGTCTGGTGCTCTTCCATTGTCTGTCCTCGGCTCATTGTAAAGTCCATTTTTGCCGCTCAATGCCAAGAGCTCTTGGGCAGCTCCTGTTTTCAATCGGAGTGTGGCGGCAAAAAGGTAGGCATCTTTTGCTGGCGTTTTCTTGAAGGACTTGTCCAGATATTGACGATCCCATATGTCCAAGATTTGGTCTTGCTCTAGGAATGCCAGATTCTCCAATGTAAGGAGTGCTTTCATTGGCCCTTCCACGATTGAGGCCCAGTCTATTTTGGCTTGGTCACGGTAGGTCAGCAGACGTACAACCTGAGTCGGAATTTCATCAATTTTCACGCAAGTGTCAGGGCGATGTCTCTGCACTGGTTTGCTTCCAATCTGCAACATAGCTGCCGTGACCAAGATGGGCTCATCAGTGTCACAGAAGTGAGCTGGAAACTTGACAATTTGCTTATGATCAGGAATGCGGTCATCTTGGTGATCCAGGATCAATAAGGTAACGCCTTCCGAGCTGACTGGTTCATTGAGTTGGAAGAACGACAGTGCATCCTGTACATTGACTACTACTACACCTTTGGCATTGCTTTGGATTTGATGCACTGTGAGCTGTCCGATCTGTACACCATCACTCTGCTGGAAAATGGCATCGGGGACTGCTATCTTGTCGGCTCGTAGGACGATAGGAGCCTTGGCCTGAGCAACAGTTTTGCGGTTGTTGCGCTTGCCAATCACTTGTCCATGCTTGACTCTGTCAGCCACTGCTGCTTGCAGTTCATCTGTGAGGACGATCTGGATTGGTGGCTTCTGCATGTTGGCTTTTGTCTTCAAGTCTTTCCATGGCTTTGGGGCTTGCAACGTGTGGCCAATGCTTTGACTACCTAAGACTGCGATCAAGTGCATTGCTACCGACTGCGACCTTAGTGGAGAAACTCCATGTGTCTCGACCAAAGCTTGCAAGGCTGGAACATGCTTGTCATCCTGTACTCCCCCCAATGCAAACGGAAAAGTGACATCCTGATGAAGGCAGTGCTTGGCAAACTCATGTCGCATGGCTGTGGCTTGGATGACTGACATGGGCATTGCAATGCCTCCGGACGCATACCCCTGAAGCCAGGCAAATGCTTGGAACCCGCAGTCAAAAGGAAACTTGGACCTTACCGTGTCACAATGCCATTCTGCTTCATCAAAAGATACGATGTCTGGCAATGTCTGGAGTAACTCCTGACCTGCAGGTGTCGTGTGGATGGCCAGTGCTTCAGGTGAAGCTTGGATCATGACCAGTGTCCAGTGTTGATTCAACAGTATGGCTGTGCGCATGGTGACCTGTTTCTGTGCTTGGTGTGCCTTTTCTATGACTGTGAGTACCCATTCTGCCAATGAATTATTGAGGTCACAACAATTGTAAGCTACAATTGGCGGTGCTGTTGGTAATCCCCAGTCTTGCAACAGTCGAAGGTAGAAGGTCATCTCATCAGTCGCGACCCAGCCTTGTTGGTTCCATAGGATATGAAGCCGGTCCTGCTTGTCAGGGCATCCGCATGCAAACTGATGTTCATGAAATTTGATGACTGGCAACGGGTGTGCTATGTCGCTCAAGAAAACGACATCATCCTGGTCAAGCAAACTTGCAATGGGTACTGGGAGGCCCATCGCATTCGTCGGTCTCCATGTGACACTCTCATCGATCATTCTACCTTCAGCTAAGACAAGTTGCCCTACGGTGGTGCCTTTGACTACCTGTACTTCATGCACGTTACCATGAATCATGCCAACGAGGACTGTGATGACTGACTTTGGCTTGGCCTCCTCATGTTTGACTCCTGTGGCATTTGGCAGCTCATGTTTCGGATGCTCTGGAATACTGGCCTCAGGTTCTGGCTCTCGTTCCAATTCCGCTCTGACGGCAGGCACGGGATCTTCTGCATTTGACATGGCATCGGAAGCCTGTGGCTTCCTTGCTTTCGGACGCTCAGGTGGATTGGTCTCCTTGACACACTCCTTCTCTTTGGCTGCAAAACTTGCAACACCTCCAGCTGGACTGTAAGCCTCTTGTGTGGCTACGTGCATGCGCCTGCGTTTTGGGTTTCTGTTCTCTTCTTGTGTTGTTGCATTGAAAAAGGGCTGGGAGGGGCCCTCATCTTCTGGGAGATGGGGCTTGGCATGAAAAGGGACATGGGCGGGAACTGCAGCTAAGCTAGGCTTGGGGTTCTGGTGGTGGAGATTGCTTTGCTCTCTCCCACTGGTCTGGGAGCCTTCATCTTTGCTCATGCTGGCTTGGTCGACATGCCTGACAATGCTTTGGATTTGTCTGTGATCGTCACTGCCTTGGTGGACGCGTGTCATGGCCGGAGAACCTATGGTTCGTGCTGAAAAGTCAGCACTGTGTGCATGGTCGGGTATTTCTGCTTTTGCATGGGGATGGGTGGGGCCTGCCTCTACTGGGAGAGGTGGCATGGCATGAAAAGTCTCATGGGAGGGTTCATGACTTGGTACATGATGCAACTCCTGGGGACTGGACATTGACCGGATGGGACCCTTGGCTGACCTGACTGACAAACCTGGACATGATGGCACGGATGCATGGTCAGCTTCGGCTGATCTTCTCTGTACAGCGGATGCACTAGAATTGGCTTCACTCATTTGGTGCTCGGATGCTGGGACTCGGCCAAATCCTTCCCAAGACATGCTCGGATGCTCTGGCCCTGGAGGCCTCACCGGTGATGCATTCGGTTCGACAGCCTGATCCTTTTCTGACCTGTCATCCTGGGCGTCGAAGTGATCAATCGTGCGGGCAAGTTCTTGGGTGAGTGACTCTTCTGCGGAAAAATCCCCAAACATGCTTTCTAAACCCTGCGTGAACAGTTGCATGGATGTGGTAGGAGTATCTCTTTTAACCAACTGGTCTCTTTCTTGAAGCAAAGCTTTCAACAGGTTCCCCAATCTTTGGTGTGGTGTTGGTTGGGGATCCACCAAACCTTGTATCCCCATTGCATGCATGACTTGGGCACAAATCCACGTGGATTGGATGGGGGATGCCAGTTGTCCTACTCCTGCAAGGTCCAACTTCAATGGAATGGCTGCATGTGGGGAAACATGACTTGGAAACAACCCACACAGGATTGCCACTTCTTGCGGATGCAAATGTCTCATGGCTAAAAAACGCAATTGATTGGAAAGAATTTCCCCCCCCATAGGAACTAGGAGGCCATACAGGCCTTTTTGTCGAAGGCGTGATGCTGCAAATCCTTCTGATCGACAGCCGCAAGCACAACCTTGGCATTGGTTTCCCCAGGAATGGGTTGCTGTTGGCATCGGTTTGAATAAGTCAATCACACTCCCTAGAATTCCTTTGGGTTGGGCGCTGAACATTGCAGTTTCGTGGATGCTCAGTTCAAGCTGTGCGATTTCTTCTGGAGTCAATTGCATCAGGCATGGCAATAAGTGGACAATGCTCGGCTCGAAATGCATCTTTGGAACAGGCGGAATGCTCTGTACATGCAGGCTTGGATGGAACAGTACTGCCCACCATCGGGTGCGGTAAGCAGGCCAAATCTGGTGAAGCTGCAACAACCCCTGTTGACACATGTAGCCAGTTTGAAGGCAAAACTTGTTCAACGTTTCTTGAGCCCATGTTGATTGGAGTGCTTCTTTGGTATATTCCATGAAAATCACCAAGCTTTTGAAAAAGTATGCCATGGTAAGCAAACCTGTGAATGATTCACTGCGCTGATCATGTTGTTCCAATTGGTCTCCCAAAGCTGAAAAGGGTTGACAAGCCACACCACCGGAAATGAACTGTGCACTGGGTGCTGCACAGTGCATTGCATGGATCGTGCTGGGGCTGGTCATGTTGCCCTCAACTACCGGAACATTTGTCTTGGTGCGGAGCTATTGGCAAAAATTGGGGTTGTAATCATTGTAGCATGCCGTGTCAATGCCACATTGGCTGAATCCCACTCCCATTGCTCCAATCCCTGCACACGTCTCAATCATAGTCAATTGCTTCGTGAGATCTGGGTTTTGCCTTCGGAAGAAATGAGACCCATCTGAAGGTTCCAACCAGATTTTGCCACCAATGGTACGCTTCTGGAAATTGAGAAGTACTGCTGAACCAAGAGCTGGATTCAAATCAACCGAAGTGAAAAAGGTAGCTCTATGAATTGTTGAGCAGCAAACTGAAACTCCTGGGAATCTGAAAGCTGTTTCACACATCACCGAAACATGTGCCCCATCAATTGCTCGTAAGATGTCTGTTTCCAGTGTCAGATCCATGGCTGCACGAAAGGTGAGGAGCCAACCAAGGAAGGTGGGAACAAATCCCTAAGTCAGCAACCCCGCCCAAGCATTTGCTAGGTCCGGTGTACCACTGGAAGGAACTTTTGGGCCGACACCTAAGAATAATAACAACAACAATAATAATAAGAAAAAAAATAATTATAACCCGGACCACAATATCATTAATAATAAGAATAACAATTACACACTCTAGATTGCAATATTCCCTGCCGGAATTAGGTAAATAATAATCTCTGGATCGGAATAATTCCTGTCGGATCCAAATCATATATAATGGATCAAAATGATACCTCCGATATATCCGATAAAATATTCCAAAGAATTTTAAAAAATAATTGAGATAAAATATGAATATCAAATGGAATCTTAAAAAATATTATTTAATGATATTTATTCGAAATAAATAATTTATTATATTTTTTTTAAAAAAAAAATTAAAATAATTAAAATAATACTTTACGATTCCTCTATATATTATTATTAATAATGATATGAATAATATCAATTATTTGAATTTGGATTTTTGTTGATAATATAATTTATATAAATATATATCTATAGTCAAATAATATTATATTTTTTTTTTTTTTCATAAATTAATTTATATATATAAATATTCTTATCTAGAGAAATTTTTATATTAAAAAAATATATATAAATATATATATATAATATTTTTATTTGATAATAAATAATATTGGATTATTTTATAAATAATAATATATTATAATTGAAATTATTTAATAATAATATATATATATATAATGAGGAATTTGGGATATGAGAATAATAGGGGGGAATATTTGGGAAAAATTCTAAAAAATCATGAATTACAGGACCTTTAATTTCCCACCTGCCAGGTAAGGATTGTTAGATTTTATCATAATTGTTCCCCTCCTGGACTCCTGTTCCTCCTGCTCCTCCTGCTCCTCCTGCTCCTCCTGCTCCTCCGGCTCCTCCTGCTCCTCCGGCTCCTCCTGCTCCTCCTGCTCCTCCTGCTCCTCCTGCTCCTCCTGCTCCTCCTGCTCCTCCTCCACCAGTATCTCCACCACCTCTGCCTCCATTTCTATGTCCACTGTTGCCTTGCCAATTCTTCGTCAAGCTCTTCGCCAACGTCCGACCTCAGTAAACACCGCTCAACCTGGGACCTTCCCAGCTCAGTGTTTACCGCTGGACCTCAACCTGGGACCTGCCCAGCTCAGTGTACACCGCTGGACCTCAACCTGGGACCTTCCCAGCTCAGTGTGCACCGTTGGACCTCAACCTGGGACCTTCTGCTTTGGCCTGGAAATAAAAGGCATCTTCTTGGACATCGAAATATTCCGTGCCTTTCCCAATAAAGGAGGTATCTCCAGGAGGTTGCTCCGTTGCTGGTCGGCTGATTACCTCTGTGTCAGAGTCAGTATTGTCTGGATCATCCACTGCAAGGGACCAGCTCAGTGTGCACCGCTGGACCTCAACCTGGGACCTGCCCAGCTCAGTGTGCACCGCTGGACCTCAACGGCCAGATAGAATGCCAGAAAAGATACCAGATAGAATATCAAATAGAATACCGGAAAATATGCCAGATAAAATGCCATAAAATATGCCAAATAAAATGTCGGAAAATATGTTAGATAGAATACCAGAAGATATGCCAGATAAAATATCAGAAGATATGCCAGATAGAATATCAGATAAAATGTCAGAAAATGCCAGAAAATATACCAAATAATCAACCAGAATATTTACCAGATGGAATACCAGAAGATTTGCCAGATAATATGCCAGAAGATATACCAAATAAAATACCAGAAAATATATCAAAATATATATTAGAAGATATGCCAGGTGGAATGTCAGAAGATATACCAGATAGAATGCCAGATAGGATATCAAAAGATATATTTGATAAAATACCAGAAGATTTGTCAATAATAAAATGTATAAATGATATGGTGGGGATCACATGAAATAAATTATTTTGTTTAGAAATCCTTGGATATAATTATTTTAAATATATAAATTAATATATTATATTATAATTAAAATTATAATTAATCGGACAAAAACAAATTAAATTATATTCATTAATTGAAATATAACCATTGGCATACCCGAAAGCTTTCGGGATTATAATGATAATAGAATTTAGAATTATATTTTTTATATATAATATTATAAATTATGGTTTGTATATGGGTGTGATCTGGTATGGAGATAATTTAATTTATAATTAAATGGATTAATGAAATTCCATTTCAATTTTATAAATAAAATTTGTTTTCTTGGAAATTAATTAGATTTTATATCAAATTTATTATTTTTTTATAATATTTTGATAAATAATAATAATTAATTAGAATATCCCCATGGAATTAATTATTGGAAAGAAAAATAAATTGGATAGGAATCCGGATAAAATTATATATATAATAATTAATATATATAATATTATTTAATATTATATAATAATTAATATTTATATTAAATAAAAAAATTAATTATTAAAATATATTATATATATTTATATATTTATTAAAAATAAAAAAACATATTTCTTTAAAATTTTTATATTAATTTTATATTTAATATTATTTTTCCTTATTTTTTTATTTTAATATATTCGATATTTTTAATATTTAATTATAAATCCTAAATATCAATAGATATTATTATTAATTAATTATAAATTAATATTTCGATATATCTTATCGGATCTTAATTATAAATTCCATATATTAATAAATATTATCATTTTTTTAAAATAAATATGTTCAAATCTCAATTATATATTGTAAAATTTAATATATATAATTAATTTGTTTCTACAATTATAGAATATATAGGAATATTACGAAATCTAATTTATAAATTCTAAAATTTAATTAATTTTGTCGATATTTAATTATGGATCCAAATATTAATAATTATTATTAAATATTAATTAATAATATTAATTATAAATATATAATATATATTGAAATTTAATATATATAATTAATATATAATAAATTCATTGAAATAATAAAATAAATATTAAAATAAAAATATATCAAATATAAATAAAAGAAAAAATCATACCTAAATTATGCCTACGGGACTTCGCCCTTTATCACCGTTGTTTCCAAAAGTCACGCCTAAATCATGTTTAAAAGGCTTTCCTGCTTGTTACCGCAATCATTCCGGTATTTATTCAATTGATGTGGTTTCAAATTGTTCTTGTGGCCAATGGGTTCGATTAAATTATTTAATAATGGAATTCCATATTGGCTAAGAAAAATCTCAGATGTTCCCTGGTCATAAGGACCACCGCCAGCATTGTAATATTTATTTAATTGATGTGGTTTTAAAATGATTTTGCAGTTATTCCTATTATTTTAGT
Organism: Cladocopium goreaui; assembly: GCA_947184155.2. Classification (NCBI taxonomy): domain Eukaryota; class Dinophyceae; order Suessiales; family Symbiodiniaceae; genus Cladocopium; species Cladocopium goreaui. The sequence goes on along the minus strand of CAMXCT020006836.1, from coordinate 190,047 downwards.
TGGAGTAATATCCTTTATTCCAATCAAACAACAGGCAAGCAGCAGAGGCAATCAGGTTCCAGACAATAATAGGAGAAGAAACGACGTCAAAACAACATACAAACGACATATGAAACGATGTTGGAATCAGACCCTAGCCACTCCCGGCCCAGAATGGGCTGTACCTATCCCTACTGCACCTGCAGAGCTTTCCAGCCGGAAGATAAATCTATGGGCGAAGGAAAAGGCAAGCACCCAACCAGCTCGACACAACAGAAATTCCCAATGGTACCGCTGGATCCAAATTATGAAATCCATCCATGTACATGACTGACCTGTGTTGCATGCAGTTGTACGCACAGTGGCATAGCATTGCCACCTCTGAGACCGCCATCGCACGATGGCTCAAGCGGTGCACAAAAAGCGTGCTTCAATGCCCCAGCTGCTGCCTTGTTTTCAAACTGGCAGCGGAGCCGCTTTTGCGGCAATCACCCTGTGTTTTTGCGCCAGCTACGCCATGGCCGCGATGCTGGAGAACTTGAGGTGGAAGCCTGAAGGAACCCAAGTTCATAGCAGCATGGAGGACCAAAACACAGAAGGCAAGTTTGGCATCCCGCGGTTTGATGGAAATCCGCACACCTTGCAGGAATATGAATGGCGAGTTAGGACGAAGATGGCGAAAGAGGCCGAGATGAGCAAGGACGAGACAGCCAAACTGGGACCCTTAGGTCTGAGGTTAGTCGAGGGATTGCGTGGACCTGCCCTCAGATTAGCTCAGCAGGTGGACATCTCAGTTTTGTCTTCATCAGCTGGTCCTACAACCTTGCTGAAAACCCTGAATAGCAACTTGAAGCCCCGGAAAGAACAACAAGCCAGAGAACTGTATAGCGCAGGTTCCAAAGAAGGTGGAATGCTTGCCCGCCAACATGGCGAGCCGATGAGCTCCTATGTGGCCCGCAGGACAGCCTGGTGGAACGCCTTGCAGAGCCTCGATCAGGAGCTTAAAGTGCCAGATGTGCTGCTGGCTGAGATGACCCTGACGAATAGTGGCTTGTCTGAGGATCAACGCCTGATGATCCGCACGGTGCTTCAAGGAAGGATCACCACCGATTTGGTGACCACTGAATTGCTCTCTCAACATCCTTCCATCCATGAACGTGAACGACGAGTTGGAAAGCCGAAGGGCCATTCCAAAGGCTGGAGATTTCAGCCACGTCACAAGGGTGGAAACCGAGGTTTTTTCTCGGAGGATTTCAATTCTGGTAACGATGACTGGGAATGCGGATCGCAGTCGCTAACTGGTTTTTCTGCCGTATTGAATGAAGAGCACGAGGTCCCTGAAGATTACGAAACCTATGGGTATGTGGCCGAGGTTCAGTATGACGACATGACTGAGTATGACTACGAAGATGAAGGCTTCCTGGTGATGAACTTCGCATTGCTGTGCGAAAATGGATTGGACCTGCAGAATGAGGAAGCAGTTGCTTTGGCAGCGGAATCACTGCAGCTGGAGTATGAAGCCTACATGTTGCGTGGACATGGAAAAGGGAAAGGACATGGAGGTTTCCAAGCCCAGCGCCAGTTCGAGATCAGCGGCAACGTTTCCTTCCAGGAGCGCAAAGCCCGACTTGCCCAGTTGAAAGCCAGAACGGAGTGCAGAAAGTGTGGTCAGAAAGGCCACTGGAGTGGCGATACCTCATGCCCAAAGGGGAATCGTAAAGGTGGATCCAAGAAGGGCTCAAGCCCAAGTACCACTTCAACAAAGCCGAGCAATTCAGCTGGCGGAGGAAAACATGGTGGAAAGCCGTACAAGCCACGTGTGGTGTACTTTTCACATCGTGGTGATGATTCAGGAACCGATGGATGGAGCTACATGGCAGTGAAGCCCGAGCCCAATGAGACTAAGGTACCCAAAGGAGCTCGACCAAAGGCCAGGGGTGCATGCATTCCTCCCCCTACTTCCTTGACGAATGAAACTTTGCCTTCGAGCTCTACGGCGTCCTCATCTATGCCAGTTGTTGGAACTTTTGCGGAATCCTTGACCAACATCATGGCTGCTGCAGCTGCGAGCAATCCAATGACCTCACGACCATGCCTGGAAGAACCTGTTCGTTGTCGCAGTGATGTCAGGTGCAACAACAAAGCGCCTGGACAGAAGTCTTACAGCTACAGCCCAACGTCTGAAGCTTCATCAGACACAACAGATAAGTATGAGCTTCCAGAGTTCTTGCGCCATGGACCTGAAGAGATCCACAGCTCACCTGTGCCTTCACCGACAGAAGCTGCAGGTGTCCACATGACTGTGAATGATAGGGACACTGCCTTGCTGTTGGATGCCTTGGCCCCGGAATCGGCGCCAGTTGTTCATGGAGCCCTGCATCAACTCGGAGACTTGGAGATGGAAATTGATGGTGAAGGGGTGGCTACTGCAATCTACTTGCCACCGCATATCCAGGTGCTCAACCCTCAGAACATCTTGCCGCCCATTGAAGCCTTGGAAGAAGCACGAAGAGATCAGCTGACGGAATGGCTGGACTCACACAAGCCTGACCACCCGCACTATGCGGAGGCGTATCAGGAGCGCTGGTGTGAGTTTCATGCAGGACATCCCTTTGCCAATGCCGAAGATAAGATGAACTTCAAGCGTTGGCGTGCCAACCTTTTGGCCGGTTTTCGGCCTGAGTTGCAGCCTTTGCCCAAGCCTTTGCCAGCACCGATGTCCAGTACACCATCCTCAGCTCCTCTTCCTCTTCCAGCACCTGTGCAACCTGATGGAGGATATGTTTGCCCTCACAAGAATATCACACGAAAAGGGACGAACCAACATATGGAAATGGAGTCTTGCAAAGACTGCGGAAAAGTCCTCAAGCGAGTTTTCAAGGATGGCAAGTTGCCTACTGGTCCAGATGCTGCTCAATCAGCACAACAAGCAGCCTGCTCTCACCTTCGCATCAGTTGGAAGGGATCGAATGGACACCAGTGGCGCAACACATGCATGACCTGCGGAAAGGTGGCCACTGGCCACTATGCTCACACGAGGCCTGGAATGACAAGGAGTTCCCCTTCCATGCCACGATCTTCAGCTGGTGGATCGTCATCCAATGGCAATTTCACCATTGACCAGGTGCAGGAGATTTTCCGTACGTGCCAGGTTGTGGCCCGTGTGAAGGCTGATGAGGATGGCTGCCAACAGATGTCATCCGCCTCAATGCATCGAGTTTTGGATGCTATCTGTGCCACATCTGCAATGAATGCTGCCATGACCACAACCATGCCGAGCACCATCAGCCCTGACATGGACGACAAGGACAACAAGGCCATCTCATTTGGAGAATTCAAAGGCCGAACCTTCAAGGATGTGTATGACAATGAAAAGCCCTATGTCACCTGGTGCCTGGCTCAGACCGAGACCAAGAACCGCAAGCTGAAGGAATTTGTCACCTACCTTCAGCACAAGACCAATCCAAGACTTGGATTCATGGCTACCTCCGGAGGAGGGACTGAAACAGACCTGATTGCAATCCTTGATTCTGGTTGCAACAGAATATGCCACGGTGAGAAATGGCTCCGACGCTACATGGACACTGTGGACCAGCACCACTACCCTTTGGAGCCTGATCATGGTGGAGGATTTCGTGGCATTGGCGGTTCTATCAACACCAAGGGTACCAGGAGCTTAGATGTTTGCTTTGAGATTGCGGATGGCATGGCGATAGGAGAGATTGACAGCATAGAATTGGAAGATAGTGATGCCCCATTTCTGCTCTCCATTGCCGACCAGCGCAAATTGGGCTTGACGGTGACTTTGGGAGACCATGACAAGGTCTTCAGCACCAAGCTCAACGCCGAGCTCATTGTCACCAACATCAATGGCCTCTTGGGCGTGCGACTCTTGCCCAAACACCTTGCGATGATGGGTGTCACTGAGGTCCATGAACATGACAACATGGATGTAATTTCCACTACACAGGAACCTTCTCCAGTACGAGCGCAGGAACCATTTTCAGTGCAACAGCCGGCATCTGTGAGCGCGGACTTGGACTTGGATTTGTCCGTAGCTCATGGGTATCGGAACATGTCACAAAATCTACAGCAACAGAATGAGACCTATGTAGCTGTGGAAGATGAGATGCGCAAGACCATGACGCGCGGCCAGCGCAAGTTCCTGGAGCAATCTGTCCAGGAGATCCATGCGAGTGATGTCAGCCTCTGGGCGACCCTGAAAGGCCAGAAGGCCAAAACACCTCTTCCTCGAGGATGCAAAGTTTTTCTGATGGAGATCTTTGCAGGTGCAGCCGTTTTGACCTCAATGGCCATGAGTTTGGGCTTGCCGGTTGCTGCACCGATAGACATCAAGCTGGATGGTACTGATCTTTTGGATCCCAAGGTGCGACATGAGATTGAGCTTCACATTGAGGAGCAAGACCCCTACTGCGTGACCTTTGCACCAGTTTGTGGACCCTGGGGATCATGGAGTCGACTCAACATGCAGAAGAGCGACATCACCAGGGAAACAATTTTGCAACAGCGTGATGCTTGGTACCCATGCCTGAAATGGATTGAGAAGATGGTACGCAAGCGCATGGCACGTGGCCGAAAGTTTGTGGTTGAGAACCCATGGCCCAGCGAACTTTGGGGAACCCTATGCATGGACAAGTTGATCACTGAAGTACCTTGTGATGCAGAAAGCCGAGAACCTCTTGAACTTGTCAGAGGAGATCAATGTGAATTTGGATTGAAAGACCTCCAAAATAGTTTGCCTCACTTCAAACCCACTGGCTTCATGACTGCGTCCAAAGGTGTGAAGGAACAAGTTCAACGGCGATGCTCTGGAAACCACATCCACCAGCCATTGGAAGGTGGAAGGCGCACGAAGCTTGCGCAACACTGGCCTGCAGCCTTGTGCAAGGCGATTATCAATGGACTTTTGGATGATCTGCACAGCCGAACTGTCATGGCCGCTTTCCATGAAGTTTCCAATGAAGAGATGGACTATGGCGAAGGCGAACTGGGAAGTTTGGACTTCATCTACGACGAGGATGACCTCAGTCGTAACCCAGTTTTGCCTGAGCGTGTTGACAACTATGAGCTGCTGCGACAAGAGAACCTGGAGGAGGCACCAAACCCTCCAGACCTGATGGAGCTTGAGGCCGACCGCAAGTTCAAGTGGCTGAGAATTCCAAGAGAAACCAGAGTGGCCATCAGGCGGCTTCATCACATGATTGGTCATGATTCCAGCAGTTCTATGTTGCAGTTGTTGCGGACGGCTGGTGCTTCAACCGAAGCTTGTGAGGCAGTCCGCCACTTCTCATGTGAAACATGCCGGAAACGAGAGCCGGTCAAGAAAGCCCCAATCGTGAAGGAGCCCAACAAGATGATTTTCAACCATGAGATTTCTGCTGACTGTTTTGAGATTCATGATACAGCAGGAAATCGCCACACAATTTTGTCAGTGGTGTGTTTGGGAACCTTGTACCACCAAGCATGGTGGGTTGCTCCTGGAGGCGTTCCAAAGAGCCGTGTTTGCGCTGAGATGCTCTTGAATGGATGGTTCCAACCTTTTGGATCACCTCGCATCTTCACCTGCGATCGTGGTGTCCACAACCGTGGAAGGGTCTTCGACCTACTGCGAATCCATGGAGTTCAAGTACGAACCGTTGGCCTGGAAGCACCATTTCAAATTGGACGCACTGAGCGCCAAGGTGGAATTTTGAAGGAAGTGCTCAAAGGTGTCATTGAAGAGCGCCAGATCATTGGTGTGAACGACATCAAGATGCTCATTGCCGAAAGCACCACAGTGAAGAACTGCAGGGTGAACCATCATGGCTTCACTCCTGCCCAATGGGTGCTGGGTCGATTGCCGACCGACTTCACTTCAGTCACTGCTGAGGAGGCTGAGAGCTACGCCTTGGGAGTTCAATCCGAGACCCTGGAGCCCGAGGACGAGTTTGCGAAGCAGCTGGAGATCAGGCAAGCTGCCAAGATGAGCTTTGCAAAAGCTGACAGCAGCAGGCGAATCAGAGCTGCCTTGCTGCGCAAAGCAGTGCCCTTGAGAGGTCCCTACTCACCTGGAGACCTTGTATGCTTCCATCGCCGCAACCGATGGCATGGACCTGCGAGAATTGTGGGAAAAGAAGGAAGATCCACATTTTGGATCATACATGCTGGAGTTCCAATTGTTGTGGCAGAAAGTCAGATCAGGCCTGCAACCACCTCTGAAGTCATGGTGAAGCAGATCCTTGAGCTGAGGCCTTCCCGAAAACGCAAAAGGGAAATCAATGAGGGCGACGATGAGATGCCATTTTCAGATGACCTGCATCTCCCGCATCTCCAACAAGAAGATGATCAACCGTCCTACCTGGAGCTTCCACATGAGCCAGGTATGCCCAGCTCAGAAGGTGCCGGTGCCCCCATTGCGGACCCTGCGGGCGTGGAATTGGGCGCTCCTCCTGGATTGGATTTACCAGTTGAGGTGCAGTCCCCACCTGGCTTGGATTTGGATTTTACAGCCGGTGGTCCCCCGCAGGAAGACACCAACATGTCTTCCGGTCCCATGCAACAAGAGGCACAGCCTGAATCTGAGAGGCCACCATCATCAGGTGTGCCCACAGTGCCCTCAACACCAGCTCCTCTTCAAGTACCACAACTTGGATTGAATGAGGCCTTGCGAAGGTCTGCCAATAACCTTGACGGTCACCATCTACGATCACCAAGATCGACAACCAATGCACATCGTGGACGCTCACGTTCACCTCACCGAGAGCCTGGGAACATTCCAGTTCCACCTGAACTCCAACAAGATGCTCAAGAAGAGCTTCGACAGGATCGAAGATTTTCTCATTTCATGGCTCACAGAGACTTTGATGTTTTCTTAGCCAGAAAAGCGCCAAAGAAGAAACGACAAGTTGGAGCCGGCCGTGAGCTGAACTACATGAAAAGCGAGCCCCATGTGCAGAAAGCCCTGAATGAAACGAGATTGAAGGAATGGAACAGCTGGAAGCAATTTCAAGCTGCCTATGTTTTGCCACCAGGTCCAGCACAGGATCAATTCATGGCTGACAACCCTGACTTGGTTGTGATCCCGAGCCGTTGGGTGGACACGGACAAGTCTGAGGATCCAATGAATCCAGCCTACAAATCTCTCCTAGTTGCCAGAGGAAATTTGGAAAAGACCAAGGATGGCAATCAAGCTGTCAGAACCGACAGCCCAACTTCCAGTCAGCTCTTCCTGCACACCATCATATCATACAGCGTCTGCAAGAAGCGACTTCTACGCGGAGGAGATATCTCTGCGGCATTTTTGCAAGGAACGAAGATCAAGCGCAAATTGGCGCTGAAGTTGCCTGCAGATGGAATTCCAGATGAAAGTGTGGAGCCAGGATCACTTTTGATCTGCGAGAAAAGTGTCTATGGCACCTGTGATACTCCCCGTGGATTTTGGAAGCAACTGTATGACACGCTGATGGAATGTGGACTGAAGAACGTACCGATGGAAACATCTGCATACTACCTGCCAGGTCCTCAAGGCGAAGTTCTTGGACTACTTGGCAGCCACGTGGATGATTTGCTCTGGTATGGAGGACCGGAGATGGATCAGGTGATGCTGGAGGTTCAGAAACGTTTCAAGTTCAGAATGGTCAACGCCGATAATTCCAAGGATGGCATTTTCAAATTTTGTGGTCGCATAATCAAGCAGACCAGTGAGGGTGTCACTATCACCTCACCAGAAGTGTTGGATCGTGTGAAGGCAATTTACATCGAGCCTTCCCGCAGAAAGCAACGTGGCCAAACTGCAACCCAGTCTGAAATTGGACAATTGCGTTCAGTCGTTGGAAGCTTGAGTTGGTACAGCCGTGTCTGCAGACCAGATTTGGCGTTCCAAGTGAACCAGCTCCAAGCGGTGCAGCAACGTGCCAAAGTTGATGATTTGCTGACAGCAAATCGCCTGCTGAACTATGCCCTGGAGACCCGTGAGAAAGGCGTGCACTTTCCAGCAGATGCCTTTCGCTTTGAGGATGCAGTGATTCTTTGCATCAATGATGCGAGCCATGCAGCGAGCGTTGATGCGACCGACGGTGGGCATGTCGTTGGTCACCGCTCCCAATCTGGGCGGATGCTTGCACTGGCATCGCGGGACTTCATTGAAAAAGGGTATGGAAAGATTCACCTTCTGCAATGGTCAAGTACAGTGATCAAGCGTGTTTGCAGGAGCACACTGCAAGCTGAGACCCTTAGCCTTCAACTTGGAAGTGAAGATGGCGAGCATGTGCGACAGATGCTCTACGTGGTAAAGAATAAGGCCACAGACCTCAATCGAATGGCGAA